>SNQJ01S0044678.1:18181-67867 GCA_010110895.2 Picea sitchensis | reverse complement strand
ATTAAAGAACAACTTGAAGCTATTGGACACTCAGTTGAAGACGCTGAGTTAACAATGACCACACTGAATGGTCTCCCAAATTCTTGGGAATCCTTCATCCAAGGAATATGCTCTAGAAGGAAGTTAACTAAGTTCAGCAGATTGTGGGAAGACTATACTCAAGAAGAAGCTAGATTAGAGGCAAGAAAAGAAAATATAGAAAGCAATGAAGATCAAGTGCTAACAGCTTGTTAAATTTAGAGCTGCTATTAAGTTCTTTTCAATTTACTAGACAATAATAACATAAGCAAGATCTCTGAGAGAAACACAATCACAAGGTACACAACATTTTATCCTGGGAAACCCTCATGGGGGAGAAAACCCAACAAAAAATTCTTTAATATAGATTGCCAATACAATGCCAAGACAAAAGACCAAACACTAGAGAATATCCAAGACTAAGCAATGCGCCTCTCTCTTCTCCTTCTTCTAACTGCAGCTTCCTTCAAACTTGCACACTAGATGAGTGACTTGGGTGAGTGAGAGAATGAGGCATCATCCTCTCTTATTTATACTAGCTGATAGGCGCTAGGGTTGTGTCTCTTCACCAAGTTGGGCCGACTTCTTCAATTAGTGGCTAAAACCACTTTAATTAGCCCTAGGGGCCGACTTCTCAATTAGCATCATTTAAACATGGTTTGACCAATCCACAAAAGGGGATTGATCTATAAGATAATAACTCAATTATAATTAGAATATTCTTCACAGTTACAATATTTCAACACTCCCCCGTGTTGATGATTACAGTTGTGTGAGACATCCTCCAGGACACAGACTAAGTGAGTCGGCCTGAGAGAGAGCCCATGAATTGGGTGTGCCCATGAGATGGTTGCGTAGTTCCTCTCTAAGATGGAGATGGAACGTTGGGTGTCCCTGTGTAGGGAAGATGCCCATGAGCTGGGTGTATCGTTTGAGATGAAACGATGTGTACCCCTGTGAGGGGTGAAGGAGCCCATGTTATGGGTTTACTGTTCTCCTCTGTGCAGAGAGTTGAGACAATGTGATACTCCAGATGATTCTCCTGTGAGACTCAGTGAAATAGAGATCTATTGAGTAGGACGTCCCTGTGGATGAGCACAGGTGGATGTGATCCTAGTGGTTGAGCACTAGTGAGTGAGTGTCCAGATGATTCTCCTGTGAGACTCAGTGAGATAGAGATCTGTTGACTTGGACGTCCCTGTGGCTGAGCACAGGTGGATGTGCCCCTAGTGGCTAAGCACTAGTGGGTGTGTGAGATCCCTTGCTATATTGTCTAAGAGTTAGATTTACCTGTAACTCTAATTGTGATGTAAAGGGTACGGGTCGGCCCCACCATAAAGTGAAAGTTAATTAATGTAAAAGATAATTAATATTGTAATTATTAATTATATTCTGAGTTATTGAGGTCGGCCCTGTTGTGCCAATAGACACCACTTTTGATGTGTCTAGTCTAATATAAATAAAGGTAATTTCCCCATTGAGGAAACACAACACACATGTGATTTTGGAAATTTCAGCAAGTACAAGTTCTAGGGCTGAAGTGCACACCTCTCTTGGGCGCTGGCCTTCTAGATTTTGTGAGCACCCTTTTGTGTGCTAGGTTTATGGTGTGGGAGGTCTTTCTCTTGAAGAATATAGCAAAGGATTGGTTGGGTTTTCTTCTCTGGTTGAGAAGGGTTTCCCAGGATACTTCTTGTGTACTTGTGCATGGTATTTCTTCTTGTGATCTTTGTTACTGCAGTAAATTGTTTATGGTGTAACTACAATTGTCTATGGTTCAAGTAAAATGAAATTGGAATAAACTTCATGCTTGAGCCTAGCCTAGTGAAAATTCAACATGCTATCAGAGCATAGTTCTTGAAGAACCCATTGCACAAACATTCAAAGCAAGTCGTCCTCTTCTTCTGCAATTCCGTATGGCCCTCTAGGATTTGTTGCAATTCCATACGGCCCTCCTTTTCTGAGTTGTTTTAGTGCCTTAAACTTGGACGCTAGGGCTAAAAGTTGTACAGGAGTGTATGGCCTCCTTCAGCGCACCTCCAACAAGCTTCAGATTGCATTTTTAAGCATTTTTTATTTTTGGCCCTAGGGTTTCGCAATTTTCTGCAGAAATTTCAGAATTAGGGTTTCTGCAACTCATTGAAGGAGCTCTTCAACTCACCAATGCTCTTCTAATTTTCAAGGCTTATTGTTGGCAGTCATAAGCCCAACAAAACCTAAGGTTGCTAGCCTAGCCTAGCCGTTAGGTTTTCTAGCCCAGTTGACAAGGGTTTGTGAAGAATCTAAAAAATATGATGAACAGAACTATGATGGAAGACAAGCTTGATGAATCAAGCAAATACAGTTCCTGGAAGCCAAGACTTCAGAGAGATGAAGACATCAACATTTCAGCACTCTCAACTATGGTTCCTACTAATGATGATACTTGGTTAATTGACAATGATGCCTCCAGGCACATGACCGGTTTTAGAGATCACCTGACTAATCTTGTTGAGAAAGAGACCAATCTACATGTTGTCCTTGGAGTCGATGCCAGATATATTGTGAAAGGGGTTGGAACTTCTACCTTCCAACTAGATTCTGACATGCAACTTCAGCTAAGTGAAGTACTATATGTACCTGGGATGAAGAGGAACCTTGTCTCCATTTCTTCCTTAGAAGACAAAGGCTACAAGGTTACCTTTCCTGAAGGAAGAGTTCTTGCATGGCACAAGGACTCACATATAAATTATGCCAAAGTAATTGGTGTTCGAGAAAGAAGCTTATACAGATTGACCATCAGACCAGTCCAGGCCCTGTTACATGATACTATCAGCTTGAGTGAGCTATGGCATAGGAGACTTGCTCACATTCATTATAGAGCTCTCCTAGCTCTAGGGAAAATGGTAACAAGCCTTCTAGAGATACAGATTCAGCATAAAGGTGTTTGCAAAGGTTGTGCTCTTGGCAAGAATGTTAAAGGGTCCTTCTTGAGCAGTGACAATATATCCAAGGAAATCTTGGACTTGATACATTCAGATGTGTGTGGGCCAATGACTGTTGCCTCCCTGAATGGATATTTGTATTATGTACTCTTCATAGATGATCACTCTCGGAAAACTTGGATTTACTTCCTGAAGAACAAGGATAGAGTCCTTGAAAAATTTCAAGAATTCAAAGCTCAGGTTGAGAACCTGACCGGAAGAAAGATCAAGGTACTAAGATCAGATAATGGAGGAGAATACACCTCCAAGGATTTCAGCAATTTTTGTATTTAAGCAGGGATCAAGAGGGAGTACACAATTCCTTACAACCCTCAGCAAAATGGGGTTGCAGAGAGGAAGAACAAAACTATCATTGAGGCAACCAAAGCGATGATACATGATCAGAGTCTACCTATGACTCTATGGGCAAAAGCATGCATGACAGCAGTATATGTTCAGAACGGGAGTCCTCACCAGATCTTGAAGAACATAACTCCAAAAGAAGCCTTCACCGGAGTGAAGCCTGAGATTGGACACTTCAGGATATTTGGGTGTCCGGTATATTTTCATGTACCCAAAGAGAAGAGATCCAAGCTAGACCCTTCAAGGAGAAAGGGTACATTTGTGGGATACAGTGAATCTTCGAAGGCATATCGGGTCTACATCCCTGGTCAAAGACAGATTGAGATAAGTAGAGATGTTATCTTTGAAAAAGAGATAGCCTTTCAAAGATCCAGAGAATCTCAGATGGAGATTGACAGTAAGACAATAACTTCTCCCCCTTCAGCAGTTCAGAGGGAGACAGACATTTTTCCAGTTGATCCAGTTGTTCCAGCCTATCCAGTTGCTCCAGTTGATATGCCCAAAGATATTCCAGTAGGGCATAAAAGGCCAGCCTGGGCTCGACAAACTCTGCAGGAGGCAGAGGAACATACAACCCCTCAAGGCACATCCCGAGAGAGCAAGAGACCAACGAGATTTTCGAGCTACCTTTCAGCCATGAGCCACATCATTGATTTTGAGCCTTCTTGTCATGGAGAAGCAACAGGTGAACAGGTATGGCAAGATGCCATGACAGAAGATTATCAGTCTATCTTGAAGAATGATGTATGGGATATCGTTCCGAGACTAGAAGGGAAGTCTATAGTGACTTCCAAGTGGATCTATAAGATCAAACATCCAGCTGATGGAAGTATCGAGAAATACAAAGCGAGATTTGTAGCCAGAGGATTCTTACAAGTAGAGGGAATTGACTATGATGAGACATTTGCTCCAGTAGCCCGATACACTTCCATCCGTACTATCATTACACTAGCTGCATCCATGGGTTGGAAACTACATCAGATGGATGTAAAAACAGCCTTTCTCAAAGGTGAGATTGAGGAAGAAGTTTATATCGAGCAGCCAGAAGGATTCGTGATACACAACGAGAAATCTCATGTGTGCAGGTTGAAGAAAGCCATGTATGGACTAAAGCAATCACCTCGTGCTTGGTATGATAAAATGGATGGATTCTTGAGTTTGGGCTTCAGCAAGAGTGTTGTTGATCCAAACCTATATTATCATATTGTTGGCAACGAGTGCTTAATCTTGGTCCTATATGTGGATGACCTATTCCTCACCGGTTCAAAGAGACTTATTGTTGAATGCAAGCAAGCATTGACTGCCAAATTCGAGATGAAGGATCTGGGTATGATGCACTACTTCTTGGGACTAGAAGTATGGCAGAGGATTGATGAGAGTTTCCCGAGTCAAGGAAAATATATAGTGGAGATATTGAAGAAGTTCGGTATGACAGAATGCAAATCCATGCCTACACCAATGGTGATGAATTTGAAGAAAATGAATGATGTTGATTCAGGGGAGATTGATCCACACTTGTACCGACATCTAATTGGATCACCGATATATCTAGCTAACACCAGACCTGATATATGCTATGCAGTGAATGTGCTTAGTCAGTTCATGAGTCAGCCGAGACAGACACACTGGATAGCAGCGAAACATGTATTGAGATACCTACGAGGCACAATTGGATATGGCCTGAGATATGCCTCTAGTGTAGACTTGAATTTGCAGGGATATGTCGATGCAGATTGGGCAGGGAGCGCAGTGGACCGAAAGAGCACAAACAGTTGTTGTTTTACCTTGGGGTCTGCCATGGTTTCCTAGTGCAGTAGAAAACATAGCTATGTGGCCTTGAGTACCGCAAAAGCAGAGTATATAGCATTGAGTGTGGCAGTCCACGAAGCAGTGTGGCTTCGCAAGCTTCTGACGGATTTATTTGATCATGAGATGGATCCTACCATTATTCATTGTGATAACCAGAGTTGTGTGAAGCTCTCTGAGAACCCTGTGTTTCATGATAGATCGAAACACATTGAGATAAAATATCATTATATCAGAGACATGGTGCAGAGGAAAGTAGTACACGTGCAGTACCTTCCTACTGCAGATTGCAGATATCTTCACCAACCCGCTTGCCAAGACAAAGTTCGAGTACTTTCGTGAGAGACTTGGCTTGGTGGAGAATACCTCCCTAGCTGAGAGGGAGTGTTGATGATTACATCCAAGACGAAGTTCGAGTACTTTCATGAGAGACTTGGCCTGGTGGAGAATGCCTCCCTAGCTGAGAGGGAGTGTTGATGATTACAGTTGCGTGAGACATCCTCCAGGACACAGATTGAGTGAGTCGGCTTGAGAGAGAGCCCATGAGTTGGGTGTGCCCATGAGATGGGTGTGTAGTTCCTCTCTGAGATGGAGATGGAACATTGGTTGTCCCTGTGTAGGGAAGATGCCCATGAGTTGGGTGTATCGTTTGAGATGAAACGATGTGTACCCCTGTGAGGGGTGAAGAAGCCCATGTCATGGGTTTATTGTTCTCCTTTGTGCAGAGAGTTGAGATGATGCGATACTCCAGATGATTGTCCTATGAGAATAAATGAGATAGAGATCTCTTGAGTAGGACGTCCTTGTGGTTGAGCACAAGTGGACGCCATCCTAGTGGTTGAGCACTAGTGAGTGAGTGTCCAGATGATTCTCCTTTGAGACTCAGTGAGATAGAGATCTATTGACTTGGACGTCCCTGTGGCTGAACACAGGTGGACGTGCCCCTAGTGGTTGAGCACTAGTGGGAGTGTGAGATCCCTTGCTATATTGTCTAAGAGTTAGATTTACCTGTAACCCTAATTGTGATGTAAAGAGTACAGGTCGGCCCCACCATAAAGTGAAAGTTAATTAATGTAAAAGATAATTAATATTGTAATTATTAATTATATTCTGAGTTATTGAGGTCAGCCCTGTTGTGCCAATAGACACCACTTTTGATGTGTCCAGTCTAATATAAATAAAGGTGATTTCCCCATTGAGGAAACACAACACACATTTGATTTTGGAAATTTCAGCAAGTACAAGTTCTAGGGCTGAAGTGCGCACCTCTCTTGGGCGCTAGCCTTCTAGGTTTTGTGAGCACCCTTTTGTGTGCTAGGTTTATGGTGCGGGAGGTCTTTCTCTTGAAGAATATAGCAAAGGATTGATTGGGTTTTATTCCCTTGTTGAGAAGGGTTTCCCAGGATACTTCTTGTGTACTTGTGCATGGTATTTCTTCTTGTGATCTTGGTTACTGCAGCAAATTGTTTATGGTGTAACTGCAATTGTCTATGGTTCAAGTAAAATGCTAAACTTGGAATAAACTTCATGCTTGAGCCTAGCCTAGCGAAAATTCAACACCCCTTAACAAGAAGGGTATTCTACAATACAACATCATCAGGAGAGAGAGAGAGGGAAGCGACATCATCAACATCTGGAACATTGACTGGCATATCTATAAATCATCGGAAGTTTTTTCTCATCATCAATAACATCATCTTTCACAGCATGGAGCTAGAGTAGCATCATCATCATCTGCATCAACATCAATTAGCATAACGCTAAGGCAACAACATCAACGCCATCATTAATAGCAGGAGGTTAGTATAACATCATCAACAACAGCACAAGGTTGATACATCATCACCAACAACAGCACGAGGCTGAAACAACAGCATCATCAACAGCACAAGGCTGGAACAACAACATCATCAACAGCACGAGGCTGGAACAACAACATCATCAACACGAGGATGAGATAACATCATCATCATCATATAGCAACAGAATGAGGCAGGTGTAACAACAACATTTTGTGGTACTCTGACAGAACCTAGGGATCTGCCCAGGAACCATAAGATTCCCTAGGATATAAAAATCCTAACAAAGCTACCACGTGGTACTTTGACAGACCGTCCTTACCAGACCTTCGGGATCTTCCCAGGAATCATAAGATTCCCTAGGATTATAAAAATCCTAATAGAGCTACCACTATTGACCACAGCTGGCATATACATGCACAGGTACTCTGACAGACCGTCCTTACCGGACCTTTGGGATCTGTCCAGGGATGATCAATCCCCTAGGATATAAAATCCTAACGGAGCTACCCGATGTTGGTCAGGATACCATAGTATCATCAACATCACTCCCCCTTTCGAGGGAGGTCCTTTAGGACTATACCAAACTTGTCTCGAAAGTATTCAAACTTTACACGAGACAGAGGCTTGGTCAACACATCTGCAACCTGCTCATCTGTGCTAACATATTGGAGCTTTACAGCTCCCTTCTACACCATATCACGAATGTAGTGATACCGGATTTCTATGTGCTTCGACTTGTCATGGAACATTGGGTTCTCCGTCATCTTTATGCAACTCCATTTATCACATAGAATCACGGTGGCTTCAATCTCCAGATCGAATAGACCTGTCAACAACTTCCGAAGCCATATGGCTTCACAACTGGCAGAACATGCAGCAATGTATTCCACTTATGTCGTGCTAAGAGCAATACTAGATTGTTTCCTGCTCTACCATGAAGTCATGGCTAACCCTAGACTGCAACAACATCCTGAAGTGCTCTTTCTATAAGAAACACTTCCAGCCCAATCTGAATCAGTATAACCAACCAGTCTGAAGTCATGATCTCCATTATAACAGAGACCAAAGTCCAACGTACCCTTAAGGTATCTCATCACATGTTTTGCAGCAACAAGGTGAACACGTTTGGGCTCTACCAAATACTAACTCAAGATGTTCACAACTAAACATATATCTGGCCTGGTATTCGTCAGATACATCAACGATCCAATGATCTGTCTGTACAGCATAGCATCAACCAATTCTGACGAAATATCAACCAAGAGCTTCAACTTTGTTTCCATGGGAGTGTTCATGGCTTTACATTCCAACATATCAAACCTCTTCAGTATTTCAACTGCATACTTCCCTTGGTTAAGGAAGATCTTCTCTGGGCTCTGCCAAACTTCAAGACCTAAGAAATAGTGCATCAGGCCTAGGTCTTTCATCTCAAATTCTGCAGTGAGCTTCTTCTTACAATCTATGATGAGATTTTCTTCTCCAGTTAAGAATAAGTCATCCACATACAGCAGTAATATAACTGGCTCATCATTCATAACCTTGAAGTAAAGATTAGAATCAACGTTACTCTTGGTAAAGCCCAAGCTCGTCAGAAAACTGTCAATTCTGCCATACCAAGCTCTAGGAGATTGTTTCAACCCGTACAGAGCCTTCTTCAACCTGCAGACATGAGTCTTTCTATCTTCAACTTCTAACCCTTGAGGTTGTTCTATATACACTTCTTCTTCAATAACACCATTTAAGAAGGTTGTTTTCACATCCATCTGGTGTAACTTCCACTTCATCTTGGCTGCAAGAGCTATGATGGTTCTGATAAAAGTTATCTGGCTACAGGAGAAAATGTCTCTTCATAATCAATGCCTTCATTTTGAGAAAAGCCACGAGCTACAAACCTTGCTTTATGTTTTTCAATACTTCCGTCTGCAACATGTTTTATCTTGTATAACCATTTGGAAGATACCACATATTAGTTCTTCGGTCTGGGAACTATTTCCCATACATCATTCTTTATAATGGATTGGTATTCTTTTGTCATGGCATCCGCCCATTCTTTCTTCTGAATGGCTTCTTTAAAGCAAGTAGGCTCCTTTTCTATGAGATCACACATCAAAGCCATATATCTGGAGAATGGCTTAGGTTTCTTGATTTGTCTCATGGTTCCCTCGGGGGCACCATACTTCTCTCCATCTTGAATAAGTTCCATTTCCCAAGCTGACTTTCTCTTGTGAGAGATCGTCATTTGGGGAGGTTCTTGAGATTCTGTCATATCATGATCTTCTAGAATCTCATCATCAGGGGTATCTATAACTTCCCTCACTGGTTCTGCAACTCTAGGAGCTATAGGTTCTTCTTCATATACTTCTTCAAGTTGGCATCTCCTTGATTTCTTTAGTGTTGCATCTTCATCAAAGGTTACATCTCTGTTGATCTCAATATGATGGTAACCTGGTATGTAAATTATGAAGGCCTTTGAGACCTCACAGTATCCAACAAATATTCCCTTCTTTCCTGAAGGGTCCAGCTTAGTTCTCCTTTCTTTCGAAACGTGTACAAATATTAGACAGCCAAATATCTTGAGATGGCTTACTTCTGGCTTCTTTCCAGAGAACATTTCTTCGGGGGTTTTGAATACTATGGGATAATCTGTTTTGGACATACATTGTTGTTCTTGCTACTTCAGCCCATAAGTGCATTGGAAGATCTTGATCGTGGATCATAGTCTTCATTGCTTCCATTATTGTTCTATTATTTCTTTCTGCTACACCATTTTGTTGAGGATTATAAGGAGTGGTGAGCTCCCTCTTAATCCCGACATCTCTACAAAAGCTTACAAATTCTTTTGAGGTGTATTCTCCTCCATTATCTGACCTGAGTATCTTGATTTTTCTTTTAGAGAGATTCTCTATCAAGGCTTTGAATTCCTTCAATTTTCCAAACACTTCATCTTTTGATTTCAAGAAGTAAGCCCAAGTCTTGCGAGAATAATCATCAATAAATGGCACATAGTATACATACCCACTAAGAGAGGTTGATGGCATTGGGCCACATACATCTGAGTGGATGAGCTCCAAGATTCCTTCTATTTTACTGTCATTCTTCGGGAAAGGATTCTTTATGTTCTTTCCTTGTGTACATCCCTTGCACACACCTTCATGATCAACTTTGAATTATGGTAGACCTGTAACTACCTTGCTCACATATGGTAAGTCTTTGTAGTTGATGTGAGCTAGTCTTCTATGCCAAAGTTCACATGGACTCTCAGTGGAGTGAGTCAAGGCTGCATCTGAGTGACCTTTTAGCTTATACAAGCCACCTTCTTTTGTTCCAATGACAATTGCATCTTCTATGGTGTTTCCTTTAGACCACATAAGAACTTCACCATCTATGTATGCAACCCTGAAACCTTTCTTATCTAAACCTAAGATAGAAAGTAAGTTCTTTGTCAAACCTAGTACATATAGTACATCCTTCATCTTCATTGGGGTCCCTGAATCAAGTTTGTAGGTGGACTCTCCCACTCCTTTGATAGGGTACTGGTAACCATCTCCAAGTGTAACTTTCTGGGAAAAGTCATTTTCTGTAAGGCTAGAGAGAAAATCTCTCTGACTTGGCATGTGCTTAGAGGCACCACTGTCTATGAGCCAAGTATCCTCTGCAGGTGACACAGATCCTGAGAGGGCAGAGAATAAAACATAGTCTTCAATCTTTTCTTTAATCATCTTTGTGGATGGCTCATCATCTTCAACTGCATGGGCATGGTGTCTTTTGTTATTTCTCTTCTTGTATTCTTCCCTTCTGGCAGGACAATTCTTAGCAATGTGTCCCATCTTATCACAATGATAGCATTGATAAGAGGAGAAATCTTTTTCTCTTCTTTGACCTTTCTCAAATTTCTGGAATCTCCTTGGAGGGTGAGATTCTTTATGGAAATGGGTGAATCTCTTTGAGGAGTGAGATTCCTTATGTAGGTGGGTCTCCTTCTGGAAGTGAGACCTTTTCTTTCCTCCTTTAGCATGAGCAACTAAGGCTTGATTTTCATCCCTTAATAGTACTGCTTCTCGGTTAGCTACTCTTGCTTCTTCTTGAACACATTCTTCCCAAAGACTGTCAAATTGGAGTTTCTCCTTGCTTGCACAGATAATTTGGATGAAGGAATCCCAAGGTCTTGTGAGACCATTAAGAGTTGTCATTATGAGTTCATCTTCATCTAGGTTGTCTCCAATTGCTTCTAGTTGTTCCTTGAATTGAGAAATCCTAGAGAAATAGTCATGAACTGTTTCTCCTTTCTGCATCTTTGTATTCTTGAGTTGGGTTCTCAAGTTCATCTTCCAGTTAATGGTATTTCCTTCATACATTCTGGTCAGGGCATCAAACATCTCTTTTGGAGTGTTCTTAGAAGCCACTTGAGGGATCAAGTGATCTTTAATAGAGTCTGCAATGATTCTTTTGGCCCTAATCATATCCTTCTTGTACTTTGCTTTAGTTGCACCTTCTTCGAGTTCCGGTACATTTTCCTTTATGAATTTTGCAAGGTCATTCTCTTCAAGAATGAGTGCAATCTTATACTTCCAGGCACGAAAGTCTTCCACACCTTCTAACTTGTCAACAAGCTTGGTGCTTGCAGACATCTTGACCTGGAGCTGTGAAAATGACCAAAAACTGAAAGTGCTCAGAAATTAAATCTGAATTTACCAGGAGGTGCGTTGGGCTGAGGCAAGTAGGCTAGTGCAGTCTGTTTTCAGAAAATCCAAATTTTACCTCTTGAAACTGAGCCTACACAAATCTGGACTGGAACTGGTTATGGTTCCCTGGTTTTCTGGTACCAACAAAAACTAGGGTTTCACTTTCTGGAGGTTTTGTCCACTGAAAAGGTGTGCTCAAGTTGCCAATGAGTTCGCTAGGCTAGGGTGCACTTCCCTAGATGGTTTTTAAGCTGAAATTCTCTTCCAACAAAAAGCCCTAATTTTCTTGTACGGCAACAGTGACGTTTTTGGTTACCCAGTGAAAGGTGCTCTATTCAGTCAAGCTCTGATTCCATGTTAAATTTAGAGCTGCTATTAAGTTCTTTTCAATTTAGTAGACAATAATAGCATAAGCAAGATCTCTAAGAGAAACACAATCACAAGGTACACAACATTTAATCCTGGGAAACCCTCATGGGGGAGAAAACCCAGCAAAAACTTCCTTAATATAGATTGCCAAGATAAAAGACCAAACACTAGAGAATATCCAAGACTAAGCAATGCGCCTCTCTCTTCTCCTTCTTCTAACTACAGCTTCCTTCAAACTTGCGCATTAGATGACTGACTTGAGTGAGTGAGAGAATGAGGCATCATCCTCTCTTATTTATACTAGTTGATAGGCGCTAGGGTTGTGTCTCTTCACCAAGCTAGGCCGAGTTCTTCAATTAGTGGCTAAAACCACTTTAATTAGCCCTAGGGGCTGACTTCTCAATTAAGATCATTTAAACATGGTTTGACCAATCCACAAAAGGGGATTTGGTCATACATAAGTCCCGACATGATCAATCCACAAAAGGGGATTGATCTATAAGATAATAACTCAATTATAATTAGAATATTCTTCGTAGTTACAATATTTCAACACAGCTCACGCAAAAAAAGGAAAGAACAAGAAAGAAGTTCACTCTCACAAGAAGTTTCAGAAGCCTCATAAAGGACAATATTCTCATAAAGATCTCTCAAGCTTTAGATGCTTCGGTTGCCAAAAGATGGGACATATTGCAAGAAATTGTCCCCAAGCAAAATACCAGAATAGAAACAGGAAGTTTAAAAGACATCATGCGCATATCGCAAAAAAAGATGAACCTGATTGGAAAAAAACTAAAGAAGATGATGAACCATATCTTCTGTAATATAGGACTTAGTGCTTCCGAAGCACTTGATCGATATCAAGTGATATTAATAGCATTATTTCTTTTCTTCCCTCATTAGACTTCAAGTAGTAAAAGAGCTAGATAATTTTTGTGTAAATTCCTATATCATGAGGGCCAAGTGCAAACTGTGAAGAAGCATCATTATTCATCCAGACATCAAACAGATCAAGCAAGCAGTCTGACAATGCACACTCCAGGCATGCACCTTTCATAATTGATTTCAGTTTTTAAGTTTAATAACATTAGACTTTATGCATTTTATCTTAGCATGTTGGATCATTATCCCTGGTACAGGAATCCAACAAGGTCTCATTTAAAGAGATAGTTTTTGTGCTCGGGGGTGGCATGTGTGCCTATGGTTGGGTGACAATAATGTAATATTGTCTATGGTGAAACGAGCACAGTAAAATTCTAAAAGCTAATGTCCCTAGTACGGGAGCTCCTATGTGTCATGCATTAGCATCATGTATGACTCACAGTGTCCTGCAGTTTCCCGATGAGAAGACCTGGTCAATGGACGGTGAGGCCACCTTGACAAGAAGTAGAATTCGTTTGAAGTCTGACTCGGTTTTTCATATTAAGACTTGGTAACCACCACCAAGTATATCTTCCAGAGACTCTAAGGATATTGTAGACTCGGAGGAAGTCAAGGCTCAAAGGGAGCCAGTTTACGCATGCAGGGAGCACTACACCTCCAGGACGGATAATACCAAAATTGAAGAAATAGTTCCAGTGCTCATGAATACAGCAAAAACAACCATGATCCATTGAAAGAGGTCGATGCAGTATGAGATTCAGAGAGAGCAAATGAATCTATTGTCATGATAGACTAGAGGAGCTACTCTTAGAGTTCAGCAGCTACAGTAAGTATGGAGCAGTCATTCTCAGTTTCAGAGAGAGCAGCTGCAAGTGTCGAGTCCTAGTTCCAGAAGGAACAGTTGCATAGAGAGTAGAGGACATACTCTCAGGCGGTGAGACAGATAGTGCTTTGCGAAAAGCACATAGAGCTAGCACATGATTGAGCAGATTGAGTTGTAGCTAAGCAAGTGTACCAGTTTGGTACAATTTGATGTGAAAATTTGGTTCGTTGTTATATTTGACGAACACGAGAACAATTATATGTTTTGCAGTGAACACATTGAGTCAGTACATGATCGAGCCTAGACATGTTCACCTGATTGCGGCAAAACATGTGATAAGGTACCTGAAGGGTACAATTGATTATGGACTGAGATACATCTCGGATCGCGAGATAAGACTACAAGGGCTACACAGATTCAGATTGGGCAAGCGGTGTCACAGACCGAAAAAGTACATCCGGATGTTGTGTTAGTATGGGATCAGTTGTGATCTCGTGGCTCAGTAGGAAGAAAACTTGTATGGCACTCAGTTCTGCAGAGGCAAAGTATGTGGTAGCATGGTCAGCTTGTGGCGAAGCAGTGTGGCTTTGGAAGTTGATTGTAGAATTGTTTGATCTCAAGTTGGAGGATACCTGTATTTTTTATGACAACCAGAGTTGCATGAAGTTGTCAGAGAACCTCGTGTGTCATGACAAGTCCAAGCATATCGAGATCAAGTACCATTATATCCGAGAGATGATACAGAAGGGAGTAGTAAAGCTCCATTATTTTCCTACCGACGAGCAGGAAGCAGACGTGTTGACTAAGCTTCTGTCGAAAGTGAAATTTTCAAAGACAAGCTTGGTGTGGTCTAGAAGGATTTTCCCTCATGAGAGAAAGTTATGTGTTCCCCAGTAGCGGGAAGTGATGTGTTCCCCAGTAGAGGGAAGTGATGAGATCCCCAGTTGTGGGAGTTACCCCAACGCAGGTTTGTACTCCAATGCAGGCTGGTATGCTACCCCAGCGCACGTTGGTACTCCAACACAAGATGGTATGCTACCGCAGCGCAGGTTGGTACTCCAACCCAGGATGGTATGCTACCCAAGCGCAAGTTGGTATGCTACTCCAACGCAGGTTGGTATATTACCCCTGCGCAGGTTGGTATACTACTCCAACGAAGGTTGGGTTGGTACACTACTCCAGTGAAAGTGCAGAACTTCCTATGACATATAGATCTGTGATTGACAATAAGACAATGACCAAGTGTGCAGAGGCGTAGAAGCAGTGATGATGATCGTGACGAGTAGAATACCTTCCTTGCTAAGAGGGAGTGTTGGAGTTTGAGTAGCTTCAGAAGATATTCTTATTGTATTTGACCAAGACAAAACCCTAAAGAATATTATTATATTATATTTGTTAAGTCGGCCCTATTGTGCCTTAGTAAAAGTCGGCCCTATTGTGCCTTGACAAGTAAAATGCAAAATAGAAAGATAAAGTGTCAGGTCGTCCCAGACCTAATTTTAGGTTGGCCAACTGTTATTTATAAGAGAGGTCGGCGCCTTATTTGAACACACACAACACAAGCTTTGTGGCTAAGAAGAGTAGTGCGCAAGTCTTAGAGGGAGACACTAATGCAGCTAGGAGGTGACGTTGTGGAGATTATTGGTCTACTTCTCGGGTATATCTTGGTTATGTGGTGCGCTACTCTTCCCTAGTCAAGGGTTTGAGGAGGATCTTCTGCTTTGTTAGTTCTCTCTTCGAGAGAGGCATTGTTCTTGGTTGGTCAATCTATATTGAGAAAGTTTGTTGGGTTTTCCCCCTAGAGGGTTTCCCCAGGGTAAATCTTGTGTATTCTGTGGATGTTATTCTCCCAGTGATCCTTTATATGCAATTAGTGTGCTAATGGTTTAAAAGTAAAAGAACACTAATCTAATTAACTGCTTAAGACGAAAATTCAACACTATTAAGATAAACTTCTCCAAGACATCACTATTAAGTGATAAAGTCGTTTCTATTTCTCCAAGACATCTTGATTAAGAGATAAATGGTGTTTCCGTTATTCAAAAGATTGATATGTATATTTCATGATGAGGGGAAAACCCATATTTATACAAGGCAAAAGTGAAACCCTAACTTGAAGTTACATTTATGAGGCAATTAGGCCCTTAATTAGCTAAATACTCCTAAACACACTATTTATCTATTTGAGGCCTTATTTCACATAAGTAGCTTTGTACAAATAGTATAGTAAAGCATCCTAAGCACTTATGACGAGAACCTTATACCCTTATATTACAAAATAATGAGCTTATAAGCAAAATAGGTAATTTACATATAATTGTATTTTACATAGGAAAATTGTTGTGTCTAGGGGGACTACAAATATTTGACACTGAAATACCTCTGCCTAAACTAGAGTCTAATCAAGGTCACAATGTAGTATGATAGAAAAGTTTCTCCAGAAAAATAAATAAATATCACTGACAAATATGGAAGAAAGACTAAAATCACCGGAAATTTTCAAAACATGCAGAGTAATTTGAAACGATTTGTTAGATGTCGAGATATATATCACCTATGTTAACAGAAAAAATATGGTCATGTAACCTTTTTGGGAAAAATAACCCAAGGATAGGTACATTATAGAACATGGCATCCAAGAAGTTGGAATGGACGTGGTTCCATTTCATACTGTCCATATTGTCTCAAAATGGCCTAGTGTTTATCAAGTGAGAAATATGTTTCTTAGCCAAGAAACAACTAAAAATGGCAGTAGCAACCCAAGAATCAGTACATTACAGAACGTGACATCCAAGAAGTTGGAACGAATGTTGGTCCATTTCATATTGTCCCAAAATGAACTAGTGTTTCTCAAGTGAGAAATATGTTTCTTAAACAAGAAACAACAAAAAATGGCAGCAGACAAGAAACAACCATTTTTCACTCATTTCTTGGCCTAGGGAAACTTGTTTTTTTAAATAACATTAAAGAAATGAAAAAGTCATAAAAAATAAATAAAAAAAAAAACTCACTATCAAAAGACATTTGTGGGCTCATTCTTCACTTGTAAAAAGTGAGATTTGAGGATTTTTAAAAAGACAAACTTGTGTTTTGGGAGATTTAAGATTGCACTTCACGTTGGAGCATTTGAGGTTGCATGTGTCCTTGATGGGCATTTTTAGAGCTGGATATTCAAATCACATATTAGAGGGTTCAGTAGCAAACTAACAAGAGTTATTCCAATTTCGGGTTTGCATTTTGAGGTAATCTCTTGTTTTTCTTTTTTTTTATTTTCTTTAAACATTTTCTTTAATTTATCCTCTACAATCACCAGCATTACAGTGGAAATCTCAAGCTCCCCTTCTGCAGCTTCACAAAATAAAACCCCTATTGTCCCAAAACAAACCCATCAAAAGATTTCTTGGAAGCCAGAAGGGCATTTGAAACAAGGTTGCAGGTGGATTTACTGGACCAAAGGTTTAGTTTGCCTCTTTTGCAACCTTAAAAACTCTAGATCAATGTCAAGAGTGGGGTGGCATTTATGCAGGCTTGGGAAGAGAATGAACAAAAAATTGAGAAAATCCCTAAAACAGAAAGGGAAACACTACTAAAACATTTCAATGTATTTGAAAAAATACTTGCTCTATACAGATTGAGACAAATTGTGCTTGCACTATAAGTCACCCATGCATTCTAGTACTATTCCGTAATGCCCACTTGATCACCTATGGATGTACAGGGTAGGCATAACATTGATGTCTCAATTGAGCAATTTTTCTTTGCAAATAGAAAAGCACTCAAAGTGTGTAAGTCTTCTTATGTGAAGGAGATGGTCAAGAATATACTAAACCATCATTAAAATGATGTACTCCCCATAGTTATGAAAAAATGAGGACTTTTGTATTCACTAATGAGAAGGCCTGCATTAAGGCGAGATTGCATGATATTAGAGTTTGATGGAGGGATTTTGGGGTTTCCATTATTCAGAGGGCTGGACAGATATTAACCATTGACCTCTTGTAAATATATTGGTTTCTAACCCAAGAGGATTGATGTTTTTGAAATGCCAAGATACTACTAAGAAGGTAAAGGTTTGTGCATATTTGATGAGCCTGTTCAAATAGGTAATCGAGGAGGTGACCAGGGTAAGTGTGGTAAATTTTCATAGATAGTGCTGCCAACAATGTACTTGGAAGGGTGATAATTGAGGATGAGTACCCAAATATTTTTTGGACTTGTCCTATTCATTGTGTCAACCTCCAACTCAAGGATATCAATAACAATGCATGGTTTGGGAATACTTCAAAAGAAGAAAATATGATTCAGAATTCCATTATTGATTATTCCGAATCCATGGCAATGTATAGGAAATATGCACAAAGATTAGATTGCATCCACCTTTATGATGTTGCAACAACTCTTTAAAGTATGTAAATCACTTAGAGAAATGATGATTTACGTTGAGTGGAAAGGATGGAAAGGATCTAAATCTGGTGAGGGTACAAACGTTGAGGACCTCAACATTAAATCCTCATCAAATGATTTCTAGAGGAGGGTGGAGGATTCAATGACCATAATTAATCATATTGTGGATGTCCTTTGTATATATGATGATGACCAACCATATGTGGGGGATGTTTACAAAGAGATGGACCAGATGAGGGAAGAGCTCAGGGGATCCTATTTGTTGACCATCCTATATGCCTCCCTCTTGCTCCTAAATCCTGCTGAGCAAAGACTTGACATATGTCATGTGTCTGGAATCTCCATTGTTCACATACTAGCCAACACTAGACACAATGTTAGAAGATGAACAAGAAATCATGGAAAAGACAATCTCAAACTAAGCGGACATCTCCTCTACACCTGCTACAGTCTCGGCTGCAACCTGCTTCACACCCTTTCCCTTCTTCTTCAATGGATATTGTCCTGCATAATGTCCCATCTCGTGACATCGAAAGCACATAACCTTGAATCCGTATCTATCCCACCCTTCTTCTTGAATCCTTTCTTACTACCCTTCTTCATCTTCCCAACGAGACCAATAGTATCTAATTCCCCTTGTTGCTCCGAACAAGACTGCAATTTGATTTCTTCCTGGACAAGATCAAACCAAAGCTTTGGGAAATCTAGTATGTTCTCCCAAAGATACCCTGAACAAAAGGCATCTAGGAAGGAGCAAGCCCCTCAAGGACAATGGACACTATCTCCTGATCCTCTGCCTTAATTCCAATAGCGGTCAATTGATCCTTCAATTCACTAATCCTGGTGAAGTAGCTCACCATAGTATCTATCTTGCTCATGTGAATGGATGAGAGCTAGTCTTGCAAGAGCATATGTCAAGAAGCACAATAATTCTGAAATAACTTAACCAAAGCATCAAACATGCTCTTACCTGAATTCTTATCTGATATGTGTGGGATGAAATGATCCTTCACAAAATCAAGAATGATTCTCTTCACCTTGGCTCCTTTTGATGAACGGCCAACTATGTTGGATCAGTGGGTTCTAGAATTTCCTTCTCAACATGCTCCCAAAGATCGACCTTCTACATAAGAATCTGAAGCCTGAGCTTCCACGAAACAAAATTGGAAGCTCCATCCAACCTGTCACACTCTCTTAGACCAAGAATCACCTTACACATCCTAAAAGTTTCAAGTGCGCACAAAAATCAGCAATATATGAAGCAGACAAAATCCTTTCTAGGGAACAAATGCTTTTGCCAAGCAACCTATGGTTTCACGCCCAATGACCTTAACTATATCAAGTACCCTTCCCAGGTAAACTCCAGCTGAAACACAAACTCCCTCTCACTCAAGAGTGATCTCAACCATAACAAACTCTAATACCATGTGGACATTTCATGCACTCAGGCAAACAATACAAAACTGAAATTTCACCTTCTTCCTAGAAAGTTTCCCCGATCTTAACCCTAGAATTTTCAGCCTTTAGGACTGCAGTAAATTAGAATATAAAATGGCAGCAGAAAGATTGCAATAATTCACTCCGGTGATTCAAGGAAAAAAGATTCCAAACAAAGAGATAAGTTTCAGCCCCTTATAATAGGGAAACTTATCAGTCAATAATCAGATTTGAAAATGCACTTTTACAGCATAATTACAACATTATAACAGCAGTAAAATCAGAACCTTAAATTCTTCCTTAGATGTCAAATCACTTCACAATTTGCCCTTTTACTTATATCTTATCAACAACACATAAATGGTTGTAAATAGCAAAGCATATAGAACATATATAGCAGAAATTCAAATCTGAAAATGACACAAGTTGTGGACAGCTGGGAACTTCATATATAAACTCAAGATGAAGTACAAGTACATACCATAGCCTTCTCTCAAGGCTAGTACAAAAACTCCAACTATCCAAAAATCCCTAGCTAGGGTAAATCATCAAACCCTAGCTCAACCAAGAAGATCCATGTGCAAAAATCTCTCCAACACAACCTCCAAGGCAAGGCGTCCTCTTTTCTTCTTCACAAATTGACCCTAGGGTTTTCCCTCAAAACCCTAATATCCAATCTCCAAGGGATAAACCCTAACCCTGGAACTCCAAGATGTTCCAAGAAAATCCAAGAGGACCAAAAAACCCTAGCACTTCGAGAAAGAGAGAGAATACAAGTATAAGTGTAGACTTAAAAGAGAGAGGGAGGAAGTGTGCACTCTCTTCTCTTAATCACATGTCGTCACAAGAGTGAATGCAAGTGAGTGAATGAATATGTTGTGGAAGGACTCTCTCCTTTCTCTATTTATATGAGAGGTAAGGGAAGCCAACAATACTATGTAGGCCTAAGCCCCTACAAGCAACCTACATTGGCCCTTGTAGGCCACACAAGTGAGACATCCACTCTAGAGTACAAGTGTCATGCTTCAATGGCGATGTCATGCACAATAATGAATCTAAGGTGATGTAGCTACACAAGGCAAGTCCACACCACTCCATCACAAGCCTCCATGGACTCTATCTATCCTCCAAAGCAATGTACTCAACCGAATTAGATACCCCCTGCAAGAACATTATTGAAGCCCAAGGCATCCTCGAACTATCTCCAATCCTCCTAACAAGAAACCAAACTGACACATGCCAACTAGGGCTCACAGCCCTCCTCCATGATGCACAATGCTCCACATCCCTTGTAGGACGCTCTCCAAACAAGTGGCTCCTCCATGAGGCCTCAATGAAGGGCACCCACCAAACGACCAAGAGATCTCCAACGCCCAAGGGAAGAACAGTAAGCCTGCAATCAATTGAGGTCAAGCATCCACTAAACAAGCTATTTCAACTATGCATATCCATCACGAACCAACTCTCATGCTACAATCCATCTCAGACCATCCAGGGGCTAACCATACACCATGTAACCCGGATCTCATGATGCACCCCTAAACATGGTGTAAATACTTTCGAAGTAACCCGAAAATCTAACAATGTGTTGCATGAAGATGGCCAAGAATGTGTTGATATTTCGGTAACTGCGGGAGGATCTTTCTCTCCTAGACCTTTCTTAGACGTGGAGAATATTCCAAAAGCAAGTGAACCATTAAACAGATGTGTGGAAACCCTAGAAGAGAAGTCAACCTCAAGAGAATAACATTAAAGTAATAAAAGGATGCAGAAAGAGAAATCGGCCCCACTAAGTAAAGTAACCTCGACAAGCTAGTATAAATAAAGAAGCACCTAGCTCATTTGTACTTACTCTCACTCACTCATCAAGAAGGGCGCAATTCTTAGGAGTAGTTGTAGCAATAACTAGTGCGCAAATCTAAGGAGCTGCAGCTGCAGCTGAAGAAGGCGCAAGTCTGGAGAGAGTAGTTCAACAGTTGTCGTGGAGTATTCTCAGTCTTTCTGGTATTTCTCTTGTATGCTTCTCTTAGTGTAAGGTACGTTATCTTTGTATGGTTATTGTGTTGCTGCTACAGCATTTTTGTGGCTAGGGTTTATCTGTTGGTTTTGGAGTAGGCTTGCCAGAATTATTCTAAGTAAAGGTTAGTGTGCTCGGGGGTGGCATATGTGAATGCCTATGGTTGGGTGACAATGATGTGACATTGTCTATGGTTAAACGACCATACCAAAATCTTAACATGGAATCAAAGCTAGTTTCCTTCGTAACAATCTAACCGTTGGAAGGAAGATCCTCGGTTGTGGTTGCAGTGCCAGTTCCTTCATGCCAGTTGCAGTTCCAATTGCAGTGTGAGTTGCAGTGCCAGCACCAGTTGCAGTGAAAGTTTCTGTGAAGTATTGGACTAATTTTTGGTTGTCCTAGTGCGCCTTACCTTAGCGCATCTCCAGTTAACTTTAGATTGCAAGTTGGAGCACTTTGAAACTTTAGGGTTCAACGTTGCTTGTCGCTATTGTCAGATGGTGTCGTTGCCTGTCGTTGTTTGTCGGAGGTATGTACTTGTATATGTTTAAATTATATCACTATCTTGAGGGTGTTTGTAGGCGAGTGAACCCTAATTTGCATACTAAAAGTTATATATACGTGGCTAAACAACCTCTTGAACCAACTTGCAGCATTGGGAGGCTTTGTAACTGATAAAAATTTAAGGATCTAGCAAATGAATCTCCTCTCGAATGAAGTTGTCTATTTTGTCTTGAAACATGAGAGGGATGACTATTTGTAACCAAAATAAGTAGCTAAGAATTATTTTGAAGGATGTTAAGCATGATATTGTCTTTCACGCAGAAGTCAAATCTACAGCTTTTGAATTAGTACGTCAAATGGATTATTGTTGGAATGCCCCTTTTGGTCAACAGATCAACATCAAGGAGAAGGAATGGTTCTCTACCTATCTCATTCTTTCTACAATTATGTTGAAGCACATGGCTCAGATCCCTCCTATTATCCCCTATCCTAGGGATAACTAAGGAGATTATGTCTCGAGGCCCACAGATCCTAGACATGGAGTACCGAGAGCCATATTGAATTGAGCCTGGCACTGGACGGCCCATCCTTCTTCTTCAGCGCCTCCATTCTGTCAGCAGCAGCAGCATCCATCCCATCGGCCTGGTTCTAAAGTAGCAATGGGTCTTGCTCCATGAGGTAATGAGTCCAGGTATCATGGTATGTGTCACACTGACTCTCAAAGCATTTGAATATGTTCATTTAATTCTCTTTTTTTTCATGGCGTGTGCTCAAACTTTATGCCTTTTGACTTGTCCATACCTAGGGGGGGTGACAGAATGCCCTAGCAAGTTGGTTCCCTTAGGAGTGAGTTGCCATTGGATGGGTTTATGAAAGGTCATCATCCATTCCTACCATACTTAGCACTTTTCATCATCTTCCCTCTCATCTATCCCCTACATTGGTTCAAGAATTGGGTTTTCCAAGCTAGTAAGGGTTGTACCTTGCCTTGTGGGAAAAAGGGGCTAAAGCCCCATAGGGTAAAAGTAGCTGGCAAAAGTTAAAAGCCAAAGATCAAACCTTGAGATGCTTCGCCCAGGGATCCCCGAGAAAGCAATAAAAGGCTTCTAAGCAAGAAAAGAGGGGACCCATAAAAAAGAGAAAACTCAAGACCTAGTTGGTGGATAGGGAGTCTCATCACGAACCAGCCTATTAGGTCCATGGGCATGTAGCGACGCCGGTATGACACTACTATTCATCTAGTCATCACGCCAGGGTAGTGGCTCTTGGTGGCATAGCCAAGAGAAAGGGGGTCTCATCACGAGCCATCCTTCTCATCTCCATGAAATGCTTGTGGCTAACGTTGTCACCACTGGTCACCACGCCAGGGCAGTGTCCCCCAGCTATTCTCTTGAAAGAAAAAGCAATAAGATAAAAAGTAAAAAGGCACGTCCTGTACGTTATACCTTGAGCGATCCCCTGACTATTCTCTTGAAAATGATAAGATAAAAGTAAAAAGGCATTGAATGGCCTAGAAACAAATTGCATCCATGACAAGGTGAAAATCACCCTCTTGAGTCACTTACATGTAAGACCTACATTTCCATGTCATCAGCTTGCACCCCTTGCCCAAACATCCCCACATCACCATGCACTTACATGCCCTAGATTGGTATTCACCTGGAAACACCCACACCTAAGGAGAATTAGCCCAATAGGGCCCGTCCTGGAACCCTCTCTAAACTTGGCTTGTAGAATAGCATAGCGTCTTTGAGGGCTTGTAGAATAGCATAACGTCTTTGAGCACTTGTCTGAGAAAAGGGGGGGGGGTTTGCACATGTTTGGGTAACTTGATTATTAGATGTGATTGACATTGTTATGATCCCTGTGACTTATGAGCCCATGGAGGGCGTACTTGTTGTTGCTGCAGGACCATGCCCAACGGACAAGTACATATGGGGAAATAATTAGCTCGGACCTCCATAGGGCTAAAAGCCCACCAGATGGATGGTGAGACCCCAACCAGGGGCAGACATATACCAGAGGCTTGCACCGGAGAGAAAGAAGGACGTTCCACCAGAGACACCTTGGCAGGCCTGGACCTAGGGGGGTCTTGCCTTTCCCCCTGAACGTTGGCCTTGGGAGGCCCATGACGTCACCCTTGTGACCCTTAACGTCACCCAACGTCAGATGGACATGATGAAGGCAGTTGTGTGCCAAGTGGCATGATATGAAGGCCTTGGAAGTCCTAACGTTTTGCTCATGGATGCCATTGTCTCATTTATGAGGCCCAATGTCACCCTAGAAGGGAATGGTGTCACCTCTTCTACACATTTTAGGGTTTAATTTGTCAATTTTATGCAAAAAAATGGATTTTTGATGTAACTGGCCATGTCGGCCTTTTTTGACCTAATTTGTAATTAAAGGTCATTTGAATTGTTTAAATAAGGGAAAAATCCC
The DNA here is from genome assembly GCA_010110895.2 of Picea sitchensis. Lineage (NCBI taxonomy): Eukaryota > Viridiplantae > Streptophyta > Pinopsida > Pinales > Pinaceae > Picea > Picea sitchensis. The sequence goes on along the minus strand of SNQJ01S0044678.1, from coordinate 43,358 downwards.
TTGTATTTTTTCATCATATTTCACTCACACAAGTGTGAGGTCTGAAATTCGATCTCTTTAAGGCTTATTGGATGAAAGTAAGTGGTGCGCAACTCTTGGAGAAGGCTTCTTTTGGTGATTTTTGGCATTTTCATGGTGGAAAGTCTTCAACTAGGCCATGTTACTAGATTATTCTTGGTGAATGTAAGTGAAAATCTGCAATTCTTCTTTCTTTGAATGGTTATGGTGTCTTTTACTTTGCATTTACTAAGATTATGAAATTGCTAGTGTGAAACCCTAAAAGAATAAGCACATGTTATTGTCCTTCTCTCAATAGCTATCCACCTACTTGATTTTGCTAGAAGACACCTCCATTGAAGCATATGCTAGAGCCCTACCTTTGTAGCACTCTAACACTATTGCTTCATTAAGCTTTATTTATCTCAAACTTGAGCTAAAGAAGGAAAACCGCTAGGGCCTAGGGTTACCTACTTCATAGTAGTCGTTTTCCTTCTAGGGTTTGGATGATTGAGGCCTTGGGTTACCAACACCTCAACCATCCTCCCTCTTGTCTTTAGTTCACATATTATCATTTGTTGCCCTCAAGATTGGTGCTGCAAAAGTGACTCCATTAACCCTAAAGACACTAGTTTACACCTTACATTTGACGAAGGGTTCACCACGTTGCAAAAGTGACTCCATTAACCCTAAAGGCACTAGTTTACACCTTACATTTGACGAAGGGTTCACCACTGAGATCGTGGAAAATCTCAGGGAATTGTACCATACCCAATACCAAGAACCCTCTGATATAGAAGGAGAAATTTATGAAGAAAATTGGCAACCCCTTGAAGAGGAGCAAGATTTTTCCCATGATTCGATAGAATGCAGTGAAGATTTAACTAGAAAAGTGAATTATGAGGATGAAGCACTAGTAACCGCTCCTCCGTCCAATGAAGCTCTCCAAGATCCTATCTCTCCTGCACAAGATGAAGATAATGAGGTGAGTCATTTTCCTGACGACACTTTGTTCTATGATTCAGAAGGTCAAGAAGTAAAGGAACCCTTGGAAGACCTAGCTCCTTCAATTTTTTATGAAGACGAATAGATGAGGGTTTAATTTGTCAATTTTATGGTTTAATTTGTCAATTGTTGTTCTAAATTTCAGTTTGCTTCATCTTTTATATCAGCTTATTGCTTTTATTGAAAGTCCAAGGTTTTACGAAGCACTAATATCAATTGTTACTTGCAAATAGTGTTTTCTTGTTGTCTTGTTCTGGGCAGGTACACTTAAGCAAATCTTTGTTTCGTCTTATTAAACCTTTGGGACTTTCTGATCAGTGTGACTTGTGAGAGGGAAAGAACTTTTCTTGATACTATTCCCTTTGCCTTCTCAAACCCCCAGGTCACCGGGGATGTCTCCCCTAGGCTTTCACCCCTAAAGAGAAAGAGGTGTCTTATTTAGGTGACAGTGATAGGACAACCTTCTGTTACGCCAATCTATTGTTCACTTGCCTTTGGCTTTTGGGAAAGTACAAATTGTGCGATAACATTTTGGCGTCGTTGACGGGGAACACTGAGTCAATATTCCTCAACGACACTTTTTCGGTAAGCCTTTATCCAAAAGCCTTCTTTTCACAAAGCTTACCCGGCGACTCCACTGAGGGTGATTCCCTCATCCCTTTGATAATCCTTAACAGGATATCTGGCGACTCCACTAACCTTTTCCAAGGTGTCACCTTACTCTCAATTCTGTGATATTTCTAAGTTATGGGATCATGGCGCCCTGGGAACAAGTGTATCCAACTATTGATTTCAAAATTTTTCAAGGATACCCGCATTATTTTGATACAAAATGGTTAAACAACTCTCCAAGATTTGGAGGCCTCCCAATTACTCACATTGTAGAATTCTTGAAGTATATAAGTGAGATAGAATTGGGAGGGGAGGATGTTCTAGTAAAATTGTTCATACTTTCTCTGCCATCTTTTTTGCAAGATTGGTTTAAGGGTTGTTGCGAAGATAGGGGTATATCATCTTTCATAGACCTCATCAGTAGGTTTATTGAGTTTGTGAAACCACAATGCCTGACATATGAAGATGCCCTTAAGAATCTCACAGTAGCCCTAGAGGACGAAGGGTTCACCACTGAGATCGTGGAAAATCTCAGGGACGTGTACCATACCCAATACCAAGAACCCTCTGATATAGAAGGAAAAATTTATGAAGAAAATTGGCAACCCCTTGAAGAGGAGCAAGATTTTTCCCATGATTCGATAGAATGCAGTGAAGATTTAACTAGAAAAGTGAAATATGAGGACGAAGCACTAGTAACCGCTCCTTCGTCCGATGAAGCTCTCCAAGATCCTATCTCTCCTGCACAAGATGAAGAGAATGAGATGAGTCATTTTCCTGACGACACTTTGTTCTATGATTCAGAAGGTCAAGAAGTAAAGGAGCCCTTGGAAGAGCTAGCTCCTTCAATTTTTGATGAAGACGAAGAGATGAGGATTTAATTTGTCAATTTTAGGGTTTAATCTGTCGACAGCGGCAGCTGCAGCATCCATCCCATCGGCCTGGTTCTAAAGTAGCAGTGGGTCTTGCTCCATGAGGTAATGAGTTCGAGTATCATGGTGTGTGTCACACTGATTCTCAAAGCATTTGAATATGTGCATTTAATTCTCTTTTGCTTCATGACGTATGCTTGGACTTTATGCCTTTTGACTTGTCCATACCTGGGGGGGTGACAGAATGCCCTAGCAAGTTGGTTCCCTTAGGAGTGAGTTGCCACTGGGTGGGTTTATGAAAGGTCATCGTCCATTCCTACCATACTTATCACTTTTCATCATCTTCCCTCTCATCTATCCCCTACATTGGTTTGGGCATTGGGTTTTCCAAGCTAGTAAGGGTTGTACCTTGCCTTGTGGGAAAAAGGGGCTAAAGGCCCAGAGGGTAAAAGTAGCTGGCAAAAGTTAAAAGCTAAAGATCAAACCTTGAGATACTTTGCCCAGGGATCCCCGAGAAAGCAATAAAAGGCTTCTCAGCAAGAAAAGAGGGGACCCATAAAAAAGATAAAACTCAAGACCTAGTTGGTGGATAGGGGGTCTCATCACGAGCCAGCCTATTAGGACCATGGGCATGTAGCGGTATGACACTACTATTCATCTGGTCACCACGCCACGGCAGTTTCCCCCAGTTATTCTCTTGAAAGAAAAAGCAATAAGATAAAAAGTAAAAAGGCATTGAATGGGCTAGGAAACAATTGCATCCATGACAAGGTGCAACTCACCCTCTTCAGAGGCACGCACAAGTAAGACCTACATTTCCCTGTCATCACTGCACCCCTTGCCCAAACATCCCCCACACCATCCCATGCACTTACATGACCTAGATTGGTCTTCACCTGGAAACACCCCACACCTAAGGAGAATTAGCCCAATAGGACGTCCTGGAACCCTCTCCAAACCTGGCTTGTAGAATAGCATAACGTCTTTGAGCACTTGTCTGGGAAAAGGGGGGTTTTTTGCACATGTTTGGGTAACTTGATTATTAGATGTGATTGACACTGCTATGATCCCTGTGACTTATGAGCCCATGGAGGACGTACTTGTTGTTGTTGCAGGACCATGCCCGACGGACAGGTACATATGGGGAGATGATTAGCTCGAACCTCCATAGGGCTAAAAGCCCACCAGATGGATGTTGAGACCCCAGCCAGGGGCAGACATATACCAGAGGCTTGCACCGGAGAGAAAGAAGGATGTTCCACCAGAGACACCTTGGCAAGCCTGGACCCAAGGGGGTCTTGCCTTTCCCCCTGAACGTTGGCCTTGGGAGGCCCATGACGTCACCCTTGTGACCCTTGACGTCACCCAACGTCAGATGGACATGATGGAGGCAGTTGTGTGCCAAGCGGCACGTGTGGCATGATTCGGAGGCCTTGGAAGGCCTAACGTTTTGCTCGTGGAGGCCAACGTCTCACTTATGAGGCCCAACGTCACCCTAGAAGGGCATGACGTCACCTCTTCTACACATTTTAGGGTTTAATTTGTAAATTTTATGTAAAAAAATGGATTTTTGATGTAACTGGCCATGTCGGCCTTTTTTGACCTAATTTGTAATTAAAGGTCATTTGAATTGTATAAATAAGGGAAAAATCCCATGTATTTTTTCATCAACTTTCACTCACACAAGTGTGAGGTCTGAAATTCGGCCTCTTTAAGGCTTGTTGGATGAAATTAAGTGGTGCACAACTCTTGGAGGAGGCTTCTTTTGGTGATTTTTGGCATTTTCATGGTGGAAAGTCTTCAACTAGGGCATGTTACTAGATTATTCTTGGTGAATGTAAGTGAAAATCTGCAATTCTTCTTTCATGGTTATGGTATCTTTTACTTTGCATTTACTAAGATTATGAAATTGCTAGTGTGAAACCCTAGGAGAATAAGCACATGTTATTGTCCTTCTCTCAATAGCTATCCACCTACTTGATTTTGCTAGAAGACACCTCCATTGAAGCATATGCTAGAGCCCTACCTTTGTAGCACTCTAACACTATTGCTTCATTAAGCTTTTATTTATCTCAAACTTGAGCTAAAGAAGAAGGAAAACCGCTAGGGCCTAGGGTTACCTACTTCCTAGTAGTCGTTTTTCTTCTAGGTTTTGGATGATTGAGGCCTTGGGTTACCAACACCTCAACCATCCTCCCTCTTGTCTTTAGTTCACATATTATCATTTTTTTCCCTCGGGATTGCTGCTGCAAAAGTGACTCCATTAACCCTAAAGGCACTAGTTTACACCTTACATTTGATTGATTGATGAAAACAACCCTTAAACCTTCTACTTCAAGCTCTTTGCTAACCATTCCTAGCCCTAGATTAGACTAACTTACGAACATTCTTGTTGCTGTTACAAAAGTAAGTTACAGCCATATATTACAGCAGTAAAAGCTCCTACAAGCAAGTGTTAAAGTTGATTTTACATTGCCTCCTTTGCTTTTGACAAATGCTAGCACATTGCCAATTCTAGGTTATCATTTTGGGTCATTATTGAAGCTTGTTTAAGGCATAATTGTGAAGCTATCATTATATATACATTGTTGTTCTAAATTTCTGTTTGCTTCATCTTGTATATCAGCTTATTGCTTTTATTGAAAGTCCAAGGTTTTACGAAGCACTAATATCAATTGTTACTTGCATATAGTGTTTTCTTGTTGTCTTGTTCTGGGCAGGTACACTTAAGCAAATCTTTGCTTCATCTTATTAAACCTTTGGGACTTTCTGATCACTGTGAGAGGGGAAGAACTTTTCTTGATACTATTCCCTTTGCCTTCTCAAACCCCTAGGTCACCAGGGACGTCTCCCCTAGGCTTTCACCCCTAAAGAGAAAGAGGTGTCTTATTTAGGTGACAGTGATAGGACAACCTCATGTTACGCCAATTTATTGTTCACTTGCCTTTGGCTTTTGGGCAAGTACAAATTGTGAGATAACACCTCCAACAGGTATGTCTCGGTGACTACTTTGCTTAAGGACAAAATAGTAGGCTCTTGCTCCTTTTATGCCTAATTTCTTCATAGGTTAAAATGGTTCTTGAAAAGTGGCTTGCTTCTTCACTTCCAAATGCAGATTGGATAATTGGTGGTGACTTTAATATGGTAGAATGCCCTTGAGATCATGAAGGGGGAAATGGCTCCTCCATTGCAAGTACTAAAAAGCAGGCCAGGAATAGGTGTAAGGTAACTTTGCAAATTGTTGACCCAAATCGGAAGAAGAGAGATTTGGATTACAAGAGTTGGTTCACTTGGTCTTATTTTAGGCAAGACAGTGAATGTGTGCAGCCCTATTTGGACAAATTCTATGACCCCAAAGAAGGGCTCACATTTGCGGGGAATCTTTGACTTATAGATGTTTTGATCAATGTAGTCGGTTCAGATCACCATCCCATATGTATCATTGCTTCTTTTGGCCAGACCCAAGATGATCTCACTTTGTCTTACTTCAAGCTTAACATTTCACATTTAGATTCTAACGAATTTCGTATCCTGGTCCAAAGAGTTTGGAATCTTCCCCCAAACCTCAATGTGAATGGGACTGGCTTTTGTGATGGGAGCCTGCAATGCATAGAACTGTTAAATTCATTACAGCTTGGGGAAGAATGGTGGCCCATACAAGGAAACAAGACCTTCAAGCTACAAAGAAAAGACTAGAAGAGATGAGGATTTTCTTGAAGAAGACATTTTTAATTCCTCCCTGCAAGAAGAGGTTGCTAAGATGGAGCATTTCATTAGAAGTGAAGAGGAGTATGCAGCCAGAGGAGCTAAAGTGCATTCTTGGCTACAGAGGTTTCAAGATGGAAATGAAACCTCAAAGTTTTACTTTGATTTCTTGAAGAAGAAAACTACTTCCATACAGGTGATTGGACTTCGAAAACCTAACAGGCTCTCTGGAGGAAGATTTATCTCAGGTAAAGAATATGTTTGTGCTGCACTTTCAAAAAAAAAATTCTCCCTATGCTTTATCTTACAGAGTTGTGTGTGCCAAGATCCAATGTTATAAAGTTATTCCCTATAAGGTCTTCCTCATGGAAAGAGAGAATTTGAATGCTAAGATAAATAAGGATGAACTTCTTTCCTCCCTTAACTCAATGAAAGAGGGCAAATCTCTACGTCTTGATGGCTTGCCTTCTGAGTTTTTTAAAAGAATGTGGGATATTATGGGTGAGACTTGTATTAGATGTCTAATGAGACTTTCTCCCAAGGGAAATTCTCAAAATTCTTGATCCAATGGCTTAATTTAACTCATTCCAAAAAGGTTCCAAGAGATTCTATTGGTGGGTGGTGTCCCATAACACTGCTCAATGTCTCTTATAAAATCCTAGCCAAAGAAGTGGTTATGCGGTTTCAAAAATTTGTTGCACACATTGTTAGACAAGCAAACTAGATTTGTTCAAGGAAGGTTTATTTGAGACACGATGATTCTATTTATGAAGCTATGGAATAGGCCAGGGAAACATGGCAAAGATCCATATTCCTCAATATTGATTTTAATAAAGCCTATGATAGGATTGACTGGAGCTTCATCACCGAAATGTTGTATTGTCTTCATTTTGGTGCTCACTGTGTGGATATGGTTAATACTTTCTTTTTGCATGCTTCAACTTTTGTTTATGTAAATGGCTCTTTTTCTGATAGTATCATTCTTCATCAATCCATCAAGCACCCTCAAGCAAGGTTTCCCATTGGCTCCTTACCTGTATGTTTCAGTAGTTGATGCCTTGGGTTATCCTTTTGAAGCGATCAAGTTACAGGCATAGATTCAAGATATTATTCTTTCAAAAGGTCCTAAAATGGTTAATAATCATTTTTCTGATGACACTCTTAACTTTGTTAGGTCTGGTCCAGAATTGGTTGATTCTGTCAAAAATTGCCTTGATACTTTTTGCCATGCCTCAAGTGCAATGGTGAGTGACTACAAATCAGACTTTTGACTCATTGGACTTGAAGATCCTCCTACATGGATTCCTAGAGCTTAAAATTTCACCCACCTCGGAGGGATTGTCAGATGTTTGGAGATTCCCTTTGGTGTTGGTCTCTATTGAGATCACATAAGAAAGGGGGGATCAAATGAAATCAAATTGCCAACCCAAAAAACCTACAGTAAAAGGAGAAAAAAACAACACTAAAGAAGTGAACTAGGGCTGAACCAAAAGTGTGTGATAGAGAGAAAGATTCCCAAGCATAAGTACGCTACACATGAGATGCACAAATGCACAAAAAAGACAAACATGCCAACCACAAGAGAACGCCAAAGATATAGTGCTCGTAGGCTTAAAACGCTTGTATCAGAGAGCCTTCGCTCAATGATCAAAAGATGATTTACAAATGAAGTTTGAGTTGTGTAATTATACACAACTATAGGGCATCCTCCCAAGAGTTATGGGCCCACATAAGTAGGGTGCACTCCCCAAGAGGGTTATTGAGCCTACGTACCAAAGCTAACTAGGTCAGCCATAACCATCACCTGGTAATACAATAAATGATCACATTGATAACACAATAGCAGTTGGTCCTCAACAAATGTGAGGATTAAAACCATTCTCAACAGTTAATCATTTGCTAGTATGTGGGATTGGTGTTTACAAAGGCTGCAGTTGGAGCTTCGGTGTTGGCAATACAAAGATCTCCCATTCGCTGGCAAGTTGACAGTTGTTTCAAAAATTCTTCAGGCATCCCATATTTACTATGTTTCTTGTTGGCTCTTTAATTGTACCCAGTTTGGCAAATTGGAGAAAATCTTGAGGTCCTTTTTTATGGGCCAAGTATGGAGGCAAAAGGGGCTTGCCTATGGTCCCTTGGCATGTGTGTATATTTCCTAAGGACGAGGGTGGCTTGGGCTTGATAGATGTTACTTCTCAAGGCAGAGTTCTATAAATCAAGTGGGTGTTCAGATGCTTGGATGGTAATGCTCCAAGGCAAGTGCTTTTGAGTCAGAATTTCACAGCACCACAACCTCATGGTCTGAGGTTCTTCTGGCTTATGTAATATTATTGCCTTTCATCACCTATTCAAAATTCAGGGCTCCATCATTCTAATAAATATTTGGAATGAGTGGGAGGAGGTAACCAGGAATTTATGTCAGAACTTTTTTGGTAACAGATCTGGTTGGGATTTGGCTAATCAGTTGATCTGTAGTTAGAACTTGTATGATCAAAGTGCAACCCAAAACCCTCACTTTCCATCTATAAGACTCGACAAGAAAGAAATCTTCTTTTGGAAAGATTTAAGGGAATTTGAATATAGACCTTGGATTGATTGGAGGCTCTTGCTTGCCAAAAATCTCTTCTAGCTTCTGATAGAGAAACAACTGGTGAGATCCAGATCTTCGTTCCCCCCAAACATCAATATAAATGAATATTCAGATGCAGGGCCCCATCTAGAGAGATTGGGGTTGGTATTTTGGCAATTGTCTTCATCTTTATGATACAAAGAAGCTTTAACATCTACTTCACATGAGTTCACCCTTGGCCCCTACTTTGAAACCCGGACGGGATTCAATGGACCCTGAAAAGAGATGGAATGAGAGACTGCATAGTGTATGGACCCTGAGAATCCCCTTTAAGCTTCGAGTCTTTACCTGGCTCATTATCTATTAGAGACTTCAAAGAAAGGCTCAGTCATCATCCGATTTGGCTAATCAGTTGATCTGTAGTTGGAACTGATATGATCAAAGTGCAACTTGAAACGCTCACTTTCCAGCTGTAAGACTCGGCAAGAAAGAAATTTTCTTTTGGAAAGATTTATGGGATTTTGAATATAGACTTTGGATTGATTCGAGACTCTTGCTTGCCAAAAATCTCTTCTAGCTTCTGACAGAGAAACAACTAGTGAGATCCATATCTTCATTCCCCAAACATCAATATAAATGAATATTCAGATGCAAGGCCCCATCTAGAGAGATTGGGGCTGGTCTTTTGGTAAGTGTCTTCATCTTTCTGATACCAAGAAGCTTTATCGTCTACTTCACACGAGTTCACCCATAGACCCTACTTTGACACCCCCTCCAGAAGCGTCCTAGAGTACCAAGGGACTCCCACTTCTGCAGGGGACATCATCAAAGGCCTTCCCACATCCAGGGAGCATAGGGGATGCATTCCCAACCCCTGGGAGTGCATCTCCTTGAAACCCTCAATTATAAGTAGGAATATAGCATCAAAAATCCAAAATTTAATGGTTCAAATAAGGAAATTAAAATATAGCCTACCTTCATAAGTCTATGATTTCTTGTTGTCAATTGGGTGTAACTTGAGTGGTTGTGAGGAAAAGTTGTTATACTCCCCACCAGGGTTCAAATCCCACTCTATGACATGTATGTTCTTAGGAGCCAATTGTTGATGAGCTAAATATGATCTATTCATGAGTTGTTCTAGGGTTTACCCAGGGTACCATACTCAGAATGAGGGGAAGTGACCAGGAGGTTTTCCCCAAGATGTGTTAACTGGAAAAGAAAAAAAAGTCTATGCTTTCTTGGAGGAATGAAAAACAAATTTTTCAGAATAGACGACACGAATGGCATAAGACCCAATCAAAATATACGACAAGGCAGTCTACTTCTTCGGCTCATTGCTTAGAGAACCAGACATAGAGAGATCACCAAGCCAGAGGGAAATCTTGAATTACATCCCATTGATCATCGCAGCGAGCCATAACGAAACCCTTTTAAAACCTGTCACGGAGAAGGAGTGAGAGAATGTTGTTTTCAACGTCAAAAGAATAAAGCACCAGGCCCAAGTGGTCAGTGATCGAAGAGGACTTGCTCAAGGCTGTGAAAGAATCCAAAACTTCGAGTAAAATTCTAAAAGCTTTAAACTCAACTTTCTTGTCCTTAAATCTCAAGAAAGAAAATGCAACCTCCTTCGAAAATTTATAACCAAGATATTCATGCAATACAATGTACGAAATACAAGAAGAATCAGAAAAGTCATTGCTAATAGACTGAAATTTGATACCCTTGCTCAACTCACTTATATCTCAAAAGCAATGAGGGTTAGAAGCTAAAAGACAAATTATGGATAGTCTGGTGGTTTCCCAGGAACTTGTTCATTCAATTAAAGCAAGGAAATGAAGAGAAATGCTAACAAAGTTACTTAGCCGAGTCTAGAGAAGTCTGGCTTTGCTAAGATTTCAGCTAACAGAGTAACCGAATGTTTTTCAATTGCATCATTCTCAGTCCTAGACATCCTAGTAAATGGCTCCACTGTTCACTTTTTCAGGTTTTCTAGAGGTCTAAGAGAAGGTTGTCCCTTGTCACCTTTCCTTTTCATCATAATGGTGGACACATTTAATAAATCCCTTTCAACTGCACCTGAAAAAGTATATAAGAAAATCAAAGGGATAAAATTCACCTCCTCTCTTCCTGCAGATTCTCATTTGCAATTTGTGGATGACGCCCTTCTCTCAGGAACAGACAGTGTCAAAGAAGCAAAGGCCTTCAAACAAGTCCTCACTTAACTTTAAAAAGCTTCAGGGCAGGAAATCAGCAAGGAGAAATCCCAAATTTTCTTCTTATGTGTTCCCATGCATACACCATCCAAAACTCTTAGCGTCATGAACTATCAAAAAGAGAAGATGCCTACAAATATTTAGAAAATCCCCTTCTTGATAAAAAAATCCAGAGCTAAGGATTGGTCTGAAATTCTAAGCTAAAAACTTACCTGGAATAAAGATACATACTCTGGAAGGCTGAATTGGTTTTTGATGCAATCAGTCCTCTTTGCAATTTCAATCTTTCAATGTCTGATTTGTCAATCCCAAAAGGATTCCTAAGTAAACTGGAAAGTTTAATGAAGAACTTCCTCCAGTCGGGAACTAGAGAAACCAAAAATGGCATCTGGTTTCCTGGGACAAGTTTCTCTTCCTAAATGGGCAGGAGGAGTAGGCATTAAGAAATTAAACTTGCAGGCTTCAGGCAGCTCCTTTTAGAAAAAGTTTCGGTAAAGGTAAAGGGCCATTGGGAAGATGCTTGCTTCCCTTTAAGGACAGAACAGAAGATTAATAGAGATAAAATAGAAAAGTCCAGATCAATGGCCAATAGATTTATAGCCAACAGGAAAGTAAATATCACAGAATCCTGCTGAGACAAACTGTGTTGGAGTGTCAAAGGATAGGGATCCTATACAGTAAAGGGATACCATACTTCTCTTGTCAGAGTCTTTGCTCTGGAAAAGGACTCCTGGAACAGATTCTGGAAATGAAAAGTTTGGCCAAAAATAGCAGCCTTTGGATGGGTAGCAGTCAAGAATAAGTTACCATCCCATGTAACTCTGAGAAAAAAACAGGTGGCAGGCCCATCCATTTGCAACAGGTGTGAACAGGATTAAGAAGATACCAGTCACCTCTTCTTTTGTTGTAATATAGAAAAGGATTTATGGAAACGAATTTGGGAGCTAGTTTTCCTACTGAAGACCATAAGGAAATAAAATTCCGAATGGCTTCAGAATAAAAAAAAGCTGCCCCTTTCTGCACAGAATTTTTCTACCTAATTTGGGATATCAGCCTTCTTTTCATTTGCTGGAATTTACAGATGGCAGGAAATTTTATAAGTCTTGAAATTAAAAAACTTAATACCCCGTAGATCTGGACTAAAATTAAAAAACAATAATTGAAACAGCTGAAACAAAGTTTCCAGACTATGAGGGGGGTATATCCCTCGAGAAGAAATTGCAACTTTAACTAATTGGGTTAAAAATCAAACCACCCATTCCAGTAAGGGACAACTGACAAGTTCTTTGGAGGAATGTTGGTACTTGTGGCATACCCAGCCACTTCTATTGCAGTGAGATGGCAGGACAGCAAATTCTTCTTCAACCACAATGTTATAAACATAATAATAAAAATATAATTAATAATAATAACGATAATGTAATTAAATTAATGAAAGGTCAAAGGGAACGTACCCTTCACCTTGTGACCAGTCAATACATATAAGTAGACCGTCACAAGGCTCATTGTAACATCATTCATCATTCTTATTAATTCTATTAATCAAATATTTTATTTTATCTTATATATTGAGTAAATTACCGAACATTTCTGCTACATTGGTATCAGAGCCCATGGTTATGGCCCATGGTATTTCTTAAACCACTTCATAAAAAAATTTACCCATCTGTTAAAAAACGAAATTGACTGACTCGGTAAAAACATATTCTTACTGACTCGGTCAAAAACAAAATTGACTGACTCGGTAAAAACATATTCTTACTGACTCGGTCAAAAAAAATTTACTGACTTGGTAAAAGAAAAAATACATTATATATAAAAAGTCAAATTTTTATATACCCTTTATAAAGTGAATTAAAAGTGGGTTCTACAAAGAAAAAGGCCAACCCAAACTCCAAGATGGTTAGCAATGACAAACTACACGCAGATGTTAGCTGATGTAGAGATGAAGTCCACAGCATAAGACGTCATCTCGGTAATGTTGAGAAGGGACAGAAAGAGTTAGGAGAAGTACAAAAAGAATTAAGGGATAAAATCAATAGATTATTGGAAAGGGAGAACAAAATCGACACGTTGATAGAACAAGGGAGGGAAGAAAATTAATAGATTAATGGAACTCTCCGATAATCGATGGGAAGAACAACTACGAATGAGGGGTGATGATAAGGACAAAACAATGAAGAGACTTAATGATCATAGTGAAAAAAGTAATCAATTGACCGAATGGGTAGATGCATTATTTACAAAACCCTTAGCCTACAAAAGACAGCCACAAAGTCCAAAATCACAAAATACAAGTGATCAAAGACATCGAGAAGCACCAGAAATAATTTTTTCAGGCAATATGCATAACTCAAGATTTCAAGATAGAGATTATCAAAAATTTTAAAAAGAATTACCGAAATATGACAGTAAGGACCATACAGGAGCCGTCATTTGGGTCAACAAAATGTAGGGTATCTTTGAACCAAATCCCCCGCTAGGTGAACAAGAAAAAATAATGACATTCTCCAACAACTTAGATGGGGAAGCTTACGATTGGTTTCTATGGTGGTCGAGAAAATGTGACGCTCGTTCCTTTTATTGGCAAAGTTTCACAACTGCCTTATTAAAAAGGTTCCATGACGAAGAAGATGGTGACTTGTATAACAAATTCGTGCATCTTAAACAAAAAGGAAACGTAAATGACTATACACACGAATGGGAAGTTCTGGCAACAAGACAAAACAGATTCACAGAGGAGCAATTACTAAAAATATATATCTGTGGGTTGAAGGATTGCATCTATAGTGAAATAAAACTATGGAACCCTAAAAATGTTGACAATGTTAGACATGAAGCAAAACTAATTGAACAAAAAACCAAGTTTAATAGGCCATCATTCACAGGTCCAGAAAGATCAAACAAATATTCAAATGAAATATCAAATAAATACTCTACAGACAAGACTAACAAGTATGTACCACCCTCCTTATGGGAAGATGAAAACGGCACCAAGACCCAAATAAGAAATAGGTAAACAAATGTAGATAGTGTGGAGACAAGTGGTCGCGAGGGCACAAATGCAACAATAAAAAACTATATACTTGCGAAGCGAAGAAGGAATCAAACACATCTAGCAATGACTCAGATGAAGAATGTAAGGAAGAAAACGATGTTCCAAATACAGATCCTGAGGAGGCCATGCCCAAGATATCCCTTGATGCAATAATAGGACTAGCACAACCACAAACATTGAAACTAAGGGGGCATGTGAAAAAAGAGAATGTCATCGTACTTATAGACACGGGGAGCACCCATAATTTCATAGATATAAATGTTGCAAAAAGATTAAATTTGTTTGTATATCCAGCTGCAGATATACAAGTTGTGGTGGCCGATGGAAAAAGAATCGATGAAGTCGGGAAGTGTCACAAAGTCAAACTACAAATAAAAGACTATGAATTGGAATATGGTTTCTACACAGTGCCCTTGGGAGGAGTAGACATTGTCCTGGGAGTTCAATGGCTACAAACATTAGGGACCTATTATGCAAATCACCAGAACAATTTATTAAATTCAAATGGGGAGGAAGAAGATATAAACTGTATGGATTCCAGCCACCCCCCACCCAAATTATATCTTCACGACAAGTGGAGAAACAATTCGAAAAGGAGCACCGGTTTACATTGCACAATGCCATCAAATAGAGATATTAGCATCAAAAGTAGTCCATTCTCGAATCTCAACACCCAGAGATTTAAGCTTTAATCCAAAAATATGATAAGGTATTCCAAGACTTACATATGAAGTTGCCACCAGGAAGAAAGAACATATAATCGAGGTTAAACCAAACTCAACACCGGTTAATATCAAACCATACTGGTATCCTCACCACCATAAAACAGAGATAGAAAGACTAATTCAAGACCTATTTAAGTGTGGGGATATTACAACAAGTAGGAGCCCATATGCAGCCCCAGTAGTGTTGGTTCAGAAAAAAGGATGGATCTTTCAGACTATGCATAGACTATCGAGGCCAACATTACAAACAATTATCCCTTAAGCAACAAGGAAAGAACAAATTGCCTCCTAAATTCTATGGGCCTTTTCAAATTAACAAAAAAATTAGCGAAGTAGCTTATGGATTGAAATTGCCAGACAACTATTGCATCCATAACGTATTCCATGTATCATGTTTCAAGAAGGTGTTGGGGCAAGCCCAACCAGTTCAAACAGAAATCTATGAATTCAATGACAAAAGAAGAATTATTTTAGAGCCAGAAGGTATTCTTGCCTCTAAATAAAAGATGATACGTTCCAAAACCATTAAAGAATATCTTATCAAATGGAAAATCCTTCCAGAAGAAGATTCATCATGGGAAACAAAAAATTTCGTCAACGATACCCCTCGTTACTCTTGCTTTTAGGACAACGCAATTTTTAAGGGGATGGCTATGTTATAAACATAATAATAAAAATATAATAAATAATAATAATGATAATGTAATTAACTTAATGAAAGGTCAAAGGGCAAATGCCACGTACCCTTCACCTTGTGACCAGTCAATGTGTATAAGTAGACCGTCACGAGGCTCATTATATTCATCATTCTTATTCATTCTATTAATCAAATATTTTATTTTATCTCATATATTGAGTAAATTACCAAACATTTCCACTACACACAATCCCCCAAACCTACGATCTCGACACTAAAAGCATGAATTTATAGCTACTCTACTCTAATCATCAATTAACTGGAGATACAGTCATCACATGCTAACTAGTCTCTGGGTATTCACATGGCATCAAGCCCGGAGTACACTTGCGAAAATTTAAAGAAATTACACATATATATTTCAACACAAAGGTCTACAAGCATTTAATCAAATACATGAATTTACAACAACTCTACTCTAATCATCAATTAATTGGAGACACAATCATCACATGTTGACTAATCTATGGGTATTCACATGGCATCGAGCCATGAGTACACTTATGGAAATTTAAAGAAATTACACACACATATATTTCACCACAAAGGTCTACAAGCATTTAATCAAATCAGATAACTTATCCATATCACACAGCAGTAATCAATCACAGATGAAATAAAAGACACAAAAGCATACTTATCTACGAAAACACGTGTAACTTGTGGATTGGAAAGGACTGATATTCTTCCCAGCCATATGTGATCCATCATAACCATCACCACTGAGCCAAGGCTGCCAGCCAACTGTTAGCTTTCAGGGTTACTCTAAAAGTGTTTATACCATGTTTGGGGGTGCTTCATGATATTTGGGGTACATGGTGTATTATTAGCCTCTGGATGGTCGCGAATGGATTTGCACATTGTAGTGGATTACTCAATGGTTGTTTGATCTCAGTTGGATGCTTGCAAGACATTCTTCCTTGGAGCATTCGAGATCTTAAGACAGCTTGGTACATTCTTCATGTTGGCCACATGTAGATTGGTCGCTTGCTTGAGAGGACGCCCTACATTGGGGGTAGTTTGGATACTTGCATGGAGGTATGGAATTGACTTGGGAACACCTGGGTTGCAACAGTGTTCATGCAAGATGAGTGGACTCAATGGAGCACATAGCTTAGGAGGAGTGTTGGAGTCCTTGGAGGCTTGTAGGAGCGTTGGACACATCTCGTGGAGCGCCCTTGCATTGGAGCCTTGCTTGTGTACAACATCACCTTGGAGCTTGACATGTGTACCCTTGGAGTGTAGCGCTTCACATGTGTGAGCCTACTTGTGGTATTGTAGGTTGCTTGTAAGGGTTTAGGCCCACATGTATTGTTGGCCTCCCTTACCTCTCATATATAAAGAGGAAGGAGCGAGAGATTTCCCATTATCATCATTGTACTCTCCTCTTTGTTCTTGTCTTCTTGGAGTGAGATTCTAGGGTTCATTAGAAACCCTAAGAGATGTTATGAAAGGGAAAGAGGACGTCTTTGTTCAAAGCTTTCTCTTGTGAGATGATTGGGTTTGTTCTTCTGAGCAAGAGGATTTAGTGGAGAAGAAGAGGACAGGTCTTGCCAAGGAGGTTTACTAGTGTTAATGCTATCTTGTGGAGAATCTTTGGTGGAGGTAGGTTTTTTTTTGTTTTCCCTACCTAGGGTTTTGGAGAGTTAGAGGATTGTATTAACCTTGGGATGAGGCTATGGTCTGTACATGAACTTCATCTTTATATATACATACAAAGTTTTCCATTGTACAAAATTGTCTTATTGCAGATTGATTTTCAGCTATCTTTATCTTCATGGTTTGGTAAAATCCAGCACTTGTATGTTTTGTTGATTTGACATAAGTTAAGGCTAAAATTGTTAAGGGTTTTATCATTAATCTTGAAGAAGATAGGGCAGATTTGCTGCAGTAATTCCTGCTGTCATAAAATGAATTTCAGATCTGGTTTATGTATGATAAGATTGCCATAGAGGGCTTAAACTTGCTGGCACACATTTGGTATCTTTTCTCTTGGATTGCCTTGTTGATAGGAGTTGTTGAGAGATGAAATATTGTCCATTGTTGCTGTTGCTTTATCATATTTGATTTGCCTTGTTGATAGGAGTTGCTGAGAGATGGAAATATTGTCCATTGTTGTTGTTGCTTACCATATTTCCATAACAGCCCCTAAGGACTGGGAAAACTACAGGGTTAAAATCCAGGAAACCTCTAGGAAAGAGACGAAATTTCCGAGTTTGCATTTTTGTCAAATTTCTACATGGTATCAGAACTTTTGTGGCTGAAATCACTCTAGGTGTAAGAGGAAGTTGGTATTTCAGTTGTGGTGTACCTGGGAGAGGTGCTTGACCTTGTTAAGGTTATTGGAGGATTGTATTAACCTTGGGATGAGGCTATGGTCTGTACATGAACTTCATCTTTATATATACATACAAAGTTTTTCGTTGTACAAAATTGTCTTATTGCAGATTGATTTTCAGCTATCTTTATCTTCATGGTTTGGTAAAATCCAGCACTTGTATGTTTTGTTGATTTGACATAAGTTAAGGCTAAAATTGTTAGGGGTTTTATCATTAATCTTGAAGAAGATAGGGCAGATTTACTGCTGTAATTCCTGCTGTCATAAAATGAATTTCAGATCTGGTTTATGTATGATAAGATTGCCATAGAGGGCTTAAACTTGCTGGCACACATTTGGTATCTTTTCTCTTGGATTGCCTTGTTGATAGGAGTTGTTGAGAGATGAAATATTGTCCATTGTTGCTGTTGCTTTATCATATTTCATAACAGCCCTAAGACTGAAAATTCACAGGGTTAAAATCCAGGAAACCTCTAGGAAAGAGACGAAATTTCCGAGTTTGCATTTTTGTCAAATTTCTACATGGTATCAGAACTTTTGTGGCTGAAATCACTCTAGGTGTAAGAGGAAGTTGGTATTTCAGTTGTGGTGTACCTGGGAGAGGTGCTTGACCTTGTTAAGGTTATTGGAAGAGAAGCCCTAAATTGCTCGGGAGAAGCACTTGGAGAACCAACCAAGGCTGCCAACCAACTGTTAGCTTTCAGGGTTACTCTGAAAGTATTTATACCATGTTTGGGGATGCTTCATGAGATTTGGGGTACATGGTGTATTCTTAGCCTCTGGATGGCCTCTAATGGATTTGCACATTGTAGTGGATTACTCAATGGTTGTTTGACCTCAGTTGGATGCTTGCAAGACATTCTTCCTTGGAGCATTGGAGATCTTCAGACAGGTTGGTACATTCTTCATGTTGACCACATGTAGATTGGTTGCTTGCTTGAGAAGACACCCTACATTGGAGGAGGAGAGTTTGGCATCACAAAGGAGGAGCATTTGGTATTCCGGAGGAGGGCATTGATTCATAGACACCATGGGGTAGCTTGGATACTTGCATGGAGGCATGGAATTGACTTGGGAACACCTGAGTTGCAACACTGTTCATGCAAGATGAGTGGACTCAATGGAGCACATAGCTTAGGCAAGCTATCCACTGTCACCTCAGTAGCCTTGCCTTTCTCACTTTAGACTAGGTGGAGATCTAGCCTAGGGGGGGCTTCCCTATGGTTAACTAAGTTCAATGCAGGTAGTACGAAGTGGGAGCAAGAGAGAGCTTAGCAACAAAAAACAAAAAAGGAAAATGTTTTTTAAGATTTTTTATTTTGGGGGAGTGATGAATGAAAGGGAAGATCAATGCCTTTATTTGCTTGGGCTATGGAGTCATGCATGCAACTTCATAGGGTTGTTCTAATGAATATTAGGGGGGCAAAGGCAGTCAAGGTGACATGCACAACGACAACCCCGATTTAGTTGATAAATCCACAAGTTTGAGGGGGGAGAGGGTCTATCTAAGATCCACTACTCAAGGCAACACTTATGGTGGCCCTTACCAAAGATTATATACAGATGCATTGATTTAATTAGATCACATGCATAATGTTTTCATCTTGAAGGTAAGCACCACAAACAGAATTGGAAAAATAGAGTGGAAACCTATAAACTTAATCCTTTCCAATGTATCAATTGTTCTCTTCTATGGCACTGTGTTGACTCTAGCATCCACAAACCTACAAAATAAAGCTCCCAATGGTGTGCCTAGAACAATATGCCACACATAAATGAAATTGTATATAGAATACACAAAGCTTAGACAAAAGAATAGACACTTTATTTACAAAAGCTTGGAGCTTGTTCACTCACCAAATCCCACTTACAAATGGAGAGAGTAAACCCTTATATAGGTTTCAACTCGAACTCCCTTTACAATAAACAAGTATTTGTTTTCCTAGATCTATTAGTCCTCCTAGAAATATCCATAATTGTTCTCTTCTATGGCACTGTGTTGACTCTAGCATCCACAAACCTTCAAAATAAAGCTCCCAATGGTGCACCTAGAACAATATGCCACACATAAATGAAATTGTATATAGAATACACAAAGCTTAGACAAAAGAAAAGACACTTTATTTACAAAAGCTTGGAGCTTGTTCACTCACAAGTTCTTTCACTCACCAAATCCCACTTACAAATGGAGAGAGTAAACCCTTATATAGGTTTCAACTCAAACTCCCTTTACAATAAACAATTATTTGTTTTCCTAGATCTATTAGTCCTCCTAGAAATATCCATAAAATAATTCTCTCAACAACTTGCTTACTAAAAGTAGCAAGAAGTTTGTTGAGATCCACAATTTCCTCCAAGAGGATACAATAAAATATCAAGGAAAACAAACACAATGAAGCTCTCATCTAACTAACTCCAATAGAAAAGTCAAACAAAAATAAACTATGCATTTAATTACAACAATATCCTCAAAATAGAGCCAAGTAGTGGGGTGCCTTCTTTAGTTGAGGGTTAAACCATGTTAAGGCTCCAAAAATAGCAAGATAGAAGTCTGTCCACATGTGACCCCTCCTAGATATGTGTGACACATGAGTACAAGTCTCAAAAGGTAGGTGGTCCTCAATAAATGGCATAAACATGTGTACCAAATGACCTCCTCAAGTGGACAAATCAAATCAATCCTCAAGATATGTGCTAGATAACCACTCCATCCATATGTGTGGCTTCCAAGACCAAGTTGTCCCATGAAGAATGTGCAAACAGATCACCATGTGGCATGTGCTATCATCCCAAGATGATAGATCAATTAGATACTCTCCATATGTGGACATCCTCAACAAAGTGGCATAGATATGTGTGAAGAAGGCCGAAATAGAAGGAGCGCTCATAATCATCATGAAGAGAAGTGAAATAGATACCTCAAAGAGTGGAGCGCTCAAGTGAGGTGGACCATAAACGTTGTAACCAACCTCAATAGATGTGCAATAAAACATTCCAAGTGGCATGTGTGGCTCCAAAGTATAGTAACCATCCATAGCTCAAGGTAGATGAAGTGGATCTCAAGATAGGAGATTGACTAGCAGAAAATAGACACCATAAACCAATTGCCAAGTCATCAAAGACCCCAACAACTTCCACACATGTGCAACAACCACTATCCAATGGTCAATACTTCAATTCATGATAAATGCCTCCACATGAGAATGACATGTATCGTCATCATAAAGTGTAATCTCAACCTCAAAACATAACCAAGAAGCCAAGCGTTCTAGCAATGAAGTCCACCTATGCAACAAGGAGTGGGTTGGCCCCTCCAACCATACCATGCAAGCCTAAAAAGTCATGGAGTGGATCACTCACCAAGTTTTAGTGTCTATACCATCAAGTATCACCATAAGAACACAATAGATACCTCAAACCCTAGGGCACCCTCATCTAAACTGCCATGTCATCCATCCTCCTCTATAGGCCGAAAAACTCATGAATGTTGTACCAAGTGTTGAAAATTCATGATAGAGTAGGGCGTTCTACAAGAACAAGTGTCTATTCTATCAAACATCATCACAAGACCATGATAGACACCTAAAACCCTAGGGCGCCCTCTCCAAGAAGTGTGATGCAATCAACCATGGTAATGTCAACCTGAAACCCTAGGTTGCTCCAAGTGTACAATAACGTGAGAACTCTAGGAGATTGATTGTCTGTTACATCCAATATCATTGTAGAAACAAAATAGTCTAGGAGTTAGGGCGCTCCTCTACAAGAGTCAAGTAGCATGGCATGCAATCTATGTGGCAAGAAGGTGGGCACTCCATGAAGGTGAGACTAGGGGTGGATATGCCCTTACCTTCTATCCCAACACACAGGAGATTGAGATGGCTCAACCAAATATTGCAGGAGGCTCAAGGGCATATAGGAGTGCCCAGATATTCAATGAGGGCGAGTATACTACCTAGGAGATATTCTAGCCACATTGTATTGGTTTCTTCCATTGTGAACCTTCCAATTGTATTAAGGAGAAGAGGTGTGATACCTTGATGGAGGATGATGTTTGAGTTTAATATTGGTGAAAACAATTTCCTCATAAAGAGGGAGTGTTGGCTTTTGGGGTTACTTCAAAAGTGTTTACACAATGTTTGAGGGTGCTTCATGAGATTTGAATTACATAGTGTATGATTAGCCCTTGGATGGTCCTTGATGGATTTGCATATTCACGGTGACTTACTCAATGGTTGCTTGACCTCAATTAGGTGCTTGCATGACATTCTTCCTTGGAGCATTGGAGATCTTCAGACAATTTGCAACATTCTTCATGTTGGCCGCATGTAGATTGGTTGCTTGATTGAGAGGACACCCTACATTGGAGAAGGAGTGTTTGGCATTCTAGAGGAGAGCGTTGAGCCCTAGATAGCTTGGATGTTTGCATGGAGGCATGGAGTTTACTTGGGGACACATGGGTCACAAAAGTGCTCATGCAGGATGAGTGGACCCAGTGGAGCATATGGCTTATGAGGAGCATTGGAGTCCTTGGAGGCTTGTAGGAGAAGCATTGGACACATCTCATGGAGTGGCCTTGCATTGGAGCCTTGTTTGTGTACAACATCACCTTGGAGCTTGACATGTGTACCCTTGGAGTGTAGCACTTCAGATATGTGGGTCTACTTGTGGTTTTGCAAGTTGCTTGTAAGGGTTTAGGCCCACATATGTATTGTTGGCCCCCCTTACGTCTCATATATATAGAGGAAGGAGAGAGTCATTTCTCATTATCATCATTGTGCTCTTCTCTTTGGAGTGAGATGTTAGGGCTCATGAGGAAACCCTAGGAGAAGTTATGAAAGGGAAAGAGGACATCCTTGTTGGGAGCTTGCTCTTGTGAGATGCTTGGGTTTGTTCTTGTGAGCTAGACATTGGAGATGATGGTCATCACATTATCACTTCATCATCTTGGGTTAGAAATGTGAGGAGAAGAGTGCACTCGTCTCTCTCTCTCTCTTTGTACTTTATCTATCTTGTCTTGAAGGCATTAGGGTTTCTTAGAGCTTTTGAAGCATCTTGAATACTAGGGTTAGGGTTTCATCCTTGGAGACATTGGAGGAATGGTTTTGTGATTAAACCCTAGGTTGTACATGTTGAAATGGATAAAAAGAGGAGAGATCTTGCCAAGGAAGTTTGCTAGTGTTGATGCTAGCTTGTTGAGAATCTTTGGTGTAGCCAGGGTTTTATTTGTTTTGGAGAGCTAGAGGATTGTACTAGCCTTGGGATGAGGCTACAGTATGTACATGAACTTCATCTTTATATATAGATATGAAGTTTTCAACTATCAAAAATTGTCTTAATGCAGATTCGATTTTCAACTATCTTTATCTTTGTGGTTTGGTAAATTCCAGCACTTGTATGTCTTGTTGATTTGACATAAGTTAAGGGTGAAATTGTTAGGGGTTTTAACATTAATCTTGAAGGAGATACGGCAGATTTACTGTTGTAATTCCTGATGTCATAAAGTGAATTCCAGATCTGGTTTATGCATGATAAGATTTCCCTAGAGAGCTGAAACTCATTGGCATGCATTTGGTATCTTTTCTCTTGGATTGTCTTGTTGATTGGGGCTGTTAAGAGGTAAAATATTGTCCGTTGTTGCTGCTGTTTTATCATATTTCATAACAGCCCCAAAGCTAAAATTTACAGGGTTGAGATCTAGGAAACCTCTAGAAAAGAGGTGAAATTTGCAATTTTGCTATTTCTGAAAATTTCTACACCAACAAGAGGCAAAAGGGGCACTCGGTTGGACCCTCAGGCAGACAGCTCTCCACATCTATGACCCAGAATCCCACCTTACAAGCCTACATGCTAGCTTGGAAAGAGCAACGGCTCAAATTTGCTTAGAACACCACCGTGACTATCAGTTGGGAGCCCACTTCCCAGACGCATTCTCGTATCAGCCTTCATGATGAACAGAGGCCCCTATCCAGACCAACCTACATGCTGGTAAAATACACTGGAAATGCCTCTTGGTGAGCCCCAAATCAGTCCTTCACTGTCATCCCTCAGTGGATGCAGGAAAAATACAAAATATTGCAGGGTTTCAGTATGTCTTAGACCAATCAATGGCCTGCTCACTCAACTAGGATATATTCTCCTATTTTCCCCTTTTGTCACAATCAATCCTAACCAACACCTCAGGTACACAATCACAGTTCTGCCAGTAGAGATTCAACCTCCACAGTTTCACTGGTCTATCTCAGTTGCCCAAGTGCAGGTAGAATTAGCACAGACATGACAACAAAACAAGGTTGTGGGACAAACAAAGAAGAGGATAAAAATTCGAAGATTGGGTGATTGGATAAAGCTCTAAACCTCACAAATTATTGTTATTATTCTTATTAATTGGTAATTGTCAAAGTGCCCGGTAAGTACAACCAACAAAAATAGCTAAACAAAAGAGGGTGCAAAAGATCCACCTAAAATGAGATGCAATGATATGAAAAATTAATAGAAGAGTAATAGAAAACGAAATGACATGAGCATAGGCATACATGTAGATTATCTCAAAAAGGAAAACCCTATAAAGTGAATGAGAGCCAGTAAAGAGTCATAGCTAGACAAAGAAGAAACTTCCATGAGGGGATGGGGAGGGGATTCACCTACTCCTACTTTGATATAATGATGTGGATGTCGACACCAAGTGCCTATTGAATAATGTGTTGAGATTTGGGTACCTTGAAAAGTGGTCCCTTGTGTTTGTGAGTCTCTAAACACAAAGGGGTAGACTATGTACCTTGTATTTTATGTCTAATTTCACTTTGACTTAGGCGATTTAAGTCAAAAGTGAAATTTTGTCATTTTAGGCAAAAGTGACATTTTATTCACTAAGTGGGTGAATGAAGGGACATAAAGTGAACTTAGGAAACTTAACCCAAAGTGGGTTTTGAGGTGAGATTCTTTTGGAGAGATCTCACCCATTGATTAGAGATGGCTTGGGGTGATCCTAGCCATCCATTTCTAGGTTTCCTTATGGATGGTTCAAGAGGGGCGCATAGGGCCAAGAGAGGCTCATTCCTTCATTTGTTCACCAAGAGAGTTGGAAGAGGAGCAAAGGGATGAGGATGGAAGCATTTGGTGAGGAGAGCTTGGGCGCCTCCATTCATGGAGAGTGCTAGGAGGCTTGGAGCATCATCATTTGTGTGTGAGAGTACTTGCCAATTGGAGGGCGCACCTTTGGAGGAGGGCGTATGCTTAGCAAGCACTAGGAGTTCTTGTGCTACTTCAGATATGACAGGTTCATCTTGGAGGAGGCACACAATAGCTTGTTTGTGTGCAAGGGTGTGGTGAACCAAGCTGGTTCACTATGTAAATATCCAATATAAATAGGACAGTACGCAATAATCC
>SNQJ01S0044677.1:56997-75888 GCA_010110895.2 Picea sitchensis | reverse complement strand
CATCATATACCAATGAAACCACATCGATCCATATTCATCATGTATCAATGACAACTCATTGATCCATATTCATCTATGCATTCTCATCAAGGACAATACATATTACATTACATCAATCATCAATCAATCAATCAATATTTTGACATCAATCAATCACTTGACATCAATCAATCAAACCATTTGCATCAATGACAACATGATCCAACAATACTCCCTACCATCCACAAGCGAATGGGACGGTCGAAGCTTTCAACAAGATCTTAGAGACAACGCTGACAAAGATTTGTACTGTGAATAGGGATGATTGGGATTTGAGAGTACCAACAGTGTTATGGGCCTATAGAACCACTTGCAAGAAGATGACAATGCAGACTCCCTTTAAGTTGGTTTATGGTCTAGAAGCAGTTTTCCCCGTGGAATATTTAGTTTCTAGCTTAATAATTGCAGCATTCACAGATATGTATGACACTGGCGTTGTTCAAGAGAGGCTCGCGCAGTTGGTAGAACTGGAAGAAGACATATTTATTGCATATTTTCATCAGGACGTACAGAAGGAACGAGAAAAGGCATATCATGATAGGCACATCAAGAATAAATCCTTTAATCAAGGAGATCTGGTATTGGTATATGACAGCAAGTTCATGAAGCATCCAGGGAAGTTTAGTACACATTGTCTTGGGCCATATAAGGTTTCTTATGTTACAGAAGCAGGAGTTGCGCAGTTGAATACTTTCAATGGATAATGGAAGGAAGTTTTAGTGAATGGGAGCCGATTGAAATTGTACTATGACTAGTTGCCTCACATCTCTCAATAAAATCATGAGAAGAAGAGTCTAGGTAACAGGTGCAGTTGAAACTAGGTACCAGACACAAAAAATACATTCTGCACAAGGAAGGGAGAGATAGAGCAGAAAGCACAGGCTGCCCCGCGTAGTCTGAAGACGAATAAAAACAGAAGGTTCAGACCTGAAGTGCATTGGGACGAGTCACATGTGAGTGTTGGGGGCCTTATGGAAGCTTGTGAATATTAAGGAAATAAGCGTGAAGTGCAAACTGCGTGGAAGACAAGTTGACTGAGAGTGGGTCGAAGTGGCCAAAAGAGAAGAAAAGACGGAGTGAAGTAAGAGAAAGCAAGTTGTTGGACGAAGGGATCGAGGAAGAAATATCAACAAGGAAGGTGGATTGTGGACAACTCAGGAAGAAGAGAAATACACCAATGAATGATTTATAGCATCTCGTAGGAAAGAAGGAAAGACAGGTTGGCGAAGCCCAGAAAATGTAGGTGAAGTTGACCTAGGGCTTTAGACACCTAGGGTTTTGGTATTTAGGGTTTTGACACTTAGGTTTCAGCCTAAGGTTATCCAAGAGTCATTGTAATGTATAAATAAATGTCAAGAGGACCTGGGATGGGGTTCGATTATGTTATGATGAGTGATTATTGTTATTATCTAGAGATAATTCTGTGTTATAATATCTTTAACTACATGCGAAGATCAACCCTGCATCTGGGTGCGTAGGGAGGGGAGAAAAGAAGAGAAAGAAAGAGAGATGTGCAAGCTGAGAGAACAGACAAAACTATATGCTTTCATCTAATATATTATAAAGCGCAGTTATGTGGACGTAGCCCTAGGGAGAGGGTTAACCACGTCTATCTTTTTGTTGTGTGTGATTGAGGTTTTGTTCTTCTACTCTCTAATATACTATTAATGCAATATTTTGTTAGATCTAAGATATAATTCACGCAAGAAGCTTAAGGAAGATAAAGAATAACTAGATCTATGTGTGTGAGTTGCCCTAGATCCACTTTGCATTTCCTCTGGTTGTAGACACCTGTGTCTTGCAACCCCTTATTTCTACTTCGGGTGAGACTGCATCTTCTTCGCAGGTGTTTCCGAAAGGGCTAGTCATTAGGGCTTGTTGGTGCGATCTTAGAGTTGAACCTTGGGTCTGCCCCTATGCCAATAAGTTTGGAAATGAAAAATAGTAATGCCCTAGATTTAGATATGTTCATATCATTTAGTTCATACTTGTTCCTATCAATATGGATGAGGCCATTCAAATTCGATTTGTAAATTGGATGGGAAAATTAGTTGACTTATATTTATACTTGTTCGTATTTTGCAGTACACACATCAAAGCATGTTTGAGCCAATCCTATCAATATGATGATTCAATTCAGGGTAGATTGGTAAGTTGTATATTAAAAATTAGTTATCTTTAATATAGATCCAATGCTATGTGTATGAACTATCTATATAGATCTAATGTTATCAATATGGATGAGTCAATTCAGGTTGGATTTGTAAGATTTGTAAGTTGGATATTATTCTTCATTTCCTCATAGTTTGAAGACTATATGTTTTCAAAGAATGTTATCTATATGTATGAGGGAGTTTCATAGATTAGTAATCTGAATGAATGTTTCTTGGAACTATCTATATAGATCACCCAATATTATCAATATGCTTGAGTCAATTTAGGATGGATTTGTAAGATTTGTAAGATGAGTCAATTCAAGCTAGATTTGTAAGTTGTATATTAAAAATTGATTTGTATTTCTTCATTTCTTCATAGTTTGAAGAGTGCATATTTTCAAAGAATGTTATCTCTATGGATGAGGGAGTTTCATAGATTTGTAATTTGAATGGAAGTTTCTTAGATAGTTAACTTGAATGATGATCCTTTGCATTAACTGTGATTTATTTTTCACACCATCCAAATATTAAGTATCATTATATACCAACATAAAAATAGTTTTGGTATGATTTAGTGAAGGATCTTGTTTCAATACTTGAAAAAAATAATTTATTTCCCTCTTAAGCTATTTGAATTCCATTTAATAAATTTAATGTTCTTAATAAGTTGAACTGCTTCATGTAATACAAATTGTATTGTTAGGCAAGGTAAATTAATGGGCTTTAATATGGATATGAAGGGTGAGTTGGTAGAATAGTTATTTTTAATATGGATTAATGAAGGATGAATTGGTTGGTGAGTTTTACGTTGTATATTAAAAATTAGTTATCTTTAATATAGATTCAATGCTATCAGTATGAACTACCTATATTGATCTAATGTTTATCAATATGGATGAGTAAATTCAGGTTGGATGTGTAAGATTTATAAGTTGGATATTAAAAATTGATTTATATTTCTTCATTTCGTGATAGTTTGAAGACTATATGTTTTCAAAGAATTTTATCTATATGGATGAGGGAGTTTCATAGATTTGTAATCTGAATGGATGTTTCTTGGAACTATCTATATAGATCAACCAATATTATCAATATGCTTGAGGCAATTTAAGATGGATTTGTAAGATTTGTAGGATGAGTCAATTCATGTTAGATTTGTAAATTGTATATTAAAAATTGATTTATATTTCTTCATTTCTTCATAGTTTGAAGAGTGCAAATTTTCAAAGAATGTTATCTCTATGGATGAGGGAGTTTCATAGATTTGTAATATGAATGGAGGTTTTTTGGATAGTCAATTTGAATGATGATCCTTTGCATTCAATGTGATTTATTTTTTACATTAAATCACAACATCCAAAATCTTAAGTATGATTATCTACCAATATAAAATTGGTTGTATGATTTAGTGAAGAATTTTGTTTAAATACACAAAAATAATTTATTTCCATATTAAGTTATTTGATTTTCATTTAATAAATTTAATATTATTAATAAGTTGAACTACTTCATGCAATCAAAATTATAATGTTAGGCAAGGTAAATTAATGGGCTTTAATATGGATGGATGAAGGGTGAGTTGGTAACATAGTGAATTTTAATGTGAGTTGGTAAATGAACTTATCAAATAATGAGTCATAGTTCAATAAACCATATTTGAACATCATTTTCATAAACAAAATATTTTTTTTTATTCTAAATTAATATATTAATATATGATAGCATTACATTTTCTTAATAAATTAATTGATTTTCATTTCTATTTAAAGATAATTATACATATTTTTAATGAATAGATTTATTTTTATATTTTTAAATAATAAATAATGTAGGTAAGTATTATATAATAAGTAAATCAACTATCTCAAGAATTATTTTACTTAAGTGTTTAAGTGTAAAAAGTTTTCCACAATCAAGTCATTTAGCTTGCTATCTCATTAGCAAAACCTTAATAACTATTATAACTTATGTACTATTCAATTAGAATTCCCTTCACTCCTTTTAGTTAAGTATAAGTTATAGATTAACAACGTAATTATATCTCATATATATATATATATTAGAGTAGAGTGTGAAATCCTCTCAATACTTAAATTTGAAAAATATTTTTATAATTACTACAATTTAAAAGATCATTATTATAACAATATAGTTACTAATGAAATTGTTATTTGGACTTTAAAGTTAAATGAATTCATTCTCTCACTTTCATATAATAAATAATAATTTCAATCCCATAAAAATTGGTCACTATTTAAGTAAATAAATTCATTCTTACATTTTAAATACCATATATTATAACATTTCAATTTTAAGAAAACTTGAAAGTACACATGTACTATACAAGTGTATTAATGGACTTTAACTTAAAAATCAAATCAAGGATTGATTTGGATCTTCACCTAATAATTTGAAAAGGATGGTTATGAAATTTCTTTTTACCCAAATGGTAAATGTGACATTGTGATTTGAACTTTAAGTTAATAATTTGAAAATTTTGACCTTTAAGTTAATAATCTCGAAAAGGTTTCTAAGAGTATTACTATTTAAAAGGTATTATAAAAAAATTATGATTGAAATTTATTATATTCAATAGGACATCTATTTATAAGGATTGAGTTAATAAGTCAATAAACTTAATTTGTTTGGTTTAGTTTACTTTTTAATTTCATTTTTTACAAATTTAATTATTCTATCCTTTTATAAATGTGTCAAAAAAAAAATTAAGAGCAAATTTTTCATCAATAATGTAAAACTATCAATTTCATAAATTTTTTATTAAATTCTTATTAAAGTTGAAAAAAAATGTCCATCAATAAAAAATAAATAAATATAAGTGAGTTTATTTACTTATTAAAGTAGTGTATTTGGTCTAATAAAGAATGATCAACAATCTTTTCAATGACCCTCCTTCAAACAGATATACAGAGAGATGAATAAAAAAATGGCTTTCAAAAGGAGGCTTTCTTATTACTTTATTCTGGTGCTCATTTGGTTTTCATAAATTCTAGGATGGCTATGAAACAAAAGTAATGTAGGTTCTTTTTGAGTTTTGGTTCTTGTCATTTGTCTTTTTTTAACCTCAAAAAGCTTGAATTAATTTTGAAATTTTATATAGTTTTTGTTTTGCCTTGCTAATAGAATTTTGTAAATTGGAGTACAGGCCATTCAAATTCAAATTCAATTTGTAAATTGGATGGGAAAATTAGTTGTGATTTATATTTATACTTGTTTGTTATTATTTTGCAATATATACATTCAAACCATGCTATCAATATGAATGAGCTAATTCATGCTAGATTTGTAAGTTTTACATTAAAAATTAGTCATCCTTAATATAGATCATCCAATGTTGTTAATATGAACTATGTATATAGATCCAATGCTATCAATATGGATGAGTCAATTCAGGATGGATTTGTAATATTTGTAAGTTGGATATTAAAAATTGATTTATATTTCTTCATTCTTTCATAGTTTGAAGACTGCATATTTTCAAAGAATGTTATCTATATGGATGAGGAGTTTCATAGATTTGTAATTTGAATTGATGTTTCTTGAAAATATCTATATAGATCAGCCAATGTTATCAATATGGGTAAAATCACGAAGTTGGGTAACACTTTTGTGAGAATCAGGTTTCCGAAATTTCTATTAACATTCTTTCGGCTGAACTAATAATTCTTTCCGCCGAAAGACACTTCTTTTCGATCGAAATATTTTTTGGTCGAAACATTGGACGTCTAATCAAACGATACTCACACAATGGCCGAAAAAAGATTCTACCATCTTAGTCGAACGGTATTTTTTCTGGTAAATGTTTTCGGTCGAACGTTGTTTCAGTTGAAAGACTCTTTTGGTCGAAACTCTTTGTCGATCGAACGTTTTTTCGGACGAAAGAATCTTTCGGTCGAAATAATGTTTCAATCGAACAAATGGTTTATATATTACCCGCACATCACTCTCATCGTAGTTTTCCCAAATTGTTGATAGCATTAGGTGTTGGCGGACTGGTGTTGAGGGTGGATGTGTTGCGGGAGGACGTTGATGTAGCGGTGTTGTAGGAGGATGTTGGTGCTGCAGGTGGGCATTCCAGGTAATTTATAGATATTGTTCGGTAGTGTTAGTATTAGTTTTAATTTTTTAGTGTTAGTATTAGTTTAAAATGTCGACAGGGCCGAGTACATGGACATGGTCGAATATTATGCAAATACACTTAACCAATGCTAATAGCTAATATGAGTATGTTGTTTCTAATATATAGCTTAAGAACAATGCTAATATATGGTGTTCATAGTAGGGCCTATGGTGTAAGCAGCTTACATATTATTCATATATTATGATAGCTTGTTTCTCTGTATTGGTTACTAGTAATCATAATGCATAACCTTATGAACAATGTTCACATAATCTACATGCCTTAATTACGATAAGCTATTGTTCATATATTAGTATAGATTGATTACAATGATATCATAACTCTTGATGAGATAGTTCTTTTGGATTCGTCACATTGGTTTTTTATATACTCGATGTTTCGGACCAAACCAGTGTGGTCCATCATCAAGAAAAATATTGAGATATCATATCTCTTACATATTATTGATATAAGCTCAATGTCAGGATATGGAATACAAAGCGTCCACTCACAGATTTCATTACCACCTAATTAAATGACAACTACACTACCACCTGATTAAATAACAACTACACTCAGCCTTTTCTACCCACCTTAGTCTTTGAGACAGGAAGTAGCTAGGCTGCACCAATTCAATGACTTATGATATAGTTAGAAGTGGAAGGGGTATGAATGTGAAGCAATAGACCATAGAAACCACTACCATTTATTTAATCGTGGCCTTCCTTCCTTACCACGTATATTCCTTGCCTTCTAACAAAAAGAGGGAGTAGTTTCCTTTAGAACTAGAAACTAGAGTC
This sequence comes from Picea sitchensis, assembly GCA_010110895.2. Taxonomy (NCBI): domain Eukaryota; kingdom Viridiplantae; phylum Streptophyta; class Pinopsida; order Pinales; family Pinaceae; genus Picea; species Picea sitchensis. The sequence goes on along the minus strand of SNQJ01S0044677.1, from coordinate 68,755 downwards.
TTTAGGAAATAAATATACATCCATGTACAGGGACATGCCCGAATCCGGGCATGTACATGGATAGGGTCGTATTCCGCCATATTCAACCGTGCAGGTAGTCAGTCAACTCTATAAGATTAATTGCAACAAGCTTGTAAATATGGAGTAGTACAAATATTATATTGTTTTGATCTTTTGAGACTTTTTTTTATCAGTTTTATTTCTATAAAAGAATTGAAAATCATAACTCTGTAAGTTTGTTTGATTCATAACTCTGTAAGTTTAATTGCAAGTAGCATGTAAGATTGTTTGATCGATAACTCTGTAAGTTTAATTGCAGGTAGCATATAAATATGGAGTAGTATAAATATTAGGTTTTTTATTTTTTTTCCACTGTGTTTTTTATCAGTTTACTTCTATAAAAAATATTATTTTTTCCACTGTGTTTTTTTATCAGTTTATTTCTATAAAAGAATTGATAAAATTATAACTTTGTAAGTTTGTTTGATTCATAAATCTGTAATTTTAATTGCAAGTAGCATATAAATATGGAGTCAAGTTCACTTTTTCAAAATTAAAAAAAAAAAACAAAACAAAACAAAAAAAAAACTCCTTAGACTTAGTTTTTATATATTAGGATAAGTGTTCCTAGAAATAAGAAGTGCACTTTTGGAGAAAAATTTTCCATTTCCTTAGCTTGCAAGCAAGTCAAAATCTGTCATTCCTTTTTTTATATATCTTTTGGTTTTTACACGGAATGAAATTTAACTATGTGTTTAATGAAAATGAATTTATATTAATAGTTTATATATTTAACTATGTGTTTAATGAAAAATGAATTTTATATTAATAGTTTACATATAAATATTAAATAATGTTTATAGTATTTTTAAAATAATATATGATGCTGCAGTTTAATTCTTATATATATATATATATATATATATATATATATATATATATATATATATATATATGAGATATATGTTTTATTTTTATAAAAGAGAAACACATATAATAATAACATATTTTATTTTTAGTTTGAAAATATATCAATTCTTTTTGTAATATATATCTATTACTTTAAAAACTAATTTTAACATTTTATTATAAATAATTTGTATTTTAAAAATCCTCATACTTTTAATATATATATATATATCAATTCAAATTCATTGAAAAATATTTTTAAAGTATGATTTTTTTAAATACAAATTATTTATAATAAAAAATATTGAAAAATTAGTTTTAAAATAAGGATTTATTTTTAATAATTGATATATTTCAAACTAAAAAATAAAAGTTTACATTTTATTATTATATATTGTTTCTCTTTCATATTGAACTTGAAAATGAGCTCCTCGTCATTATAAAATAAAATAAAACAGCATACTTCAAAGTGCAGTTGACAAAGTCATATTCGGCCTGTCCATGTACAGGGACAGGGCCAAATTCGGGCTTGTTCATGTACAGGGAAAGGGCTGAATTTGGGCATGTTCATGTACATGGACAGGGCCGAATACATCCCTGTCCATGTACAGGGATAGGCTCGAGTTCGGCCATGTCCTTGTACATGGACAGGTCCAAATACAATCATGTCCATGTTCAGGGACAAGGTCGAATTTGGGCCTGTCCCTGTACATGGACAGGGATGATTCGGCCCTATCCATGTATAGGGATAGGCCCGAATTCGGGCATGTCCCTGTACATGAACAAGTCCGAATTTGGGCATTTCCATGTACATGGAAAGGGACGAATACGACCCTGCGGTCAGGTGGGCCAGGTAATTTATAGTTTTAAATTGTTTTAAATTCTTATATTGCTAGTTTTACTAGTTTAGAAGGTTGACAACGTCGTATTTGTCATTTTCCATGTACAATATCTTGCTTACAAAATTTATTATGTTCATTGTAGTTATGAGAATAGCCTTGTCACTCACTATGATAGCAAAGTTACTAGGTTTAAAGATATTTTACAACATAATTACCATGTTTGATTTTTCATTTTTCTAGTTTATTTCTAAGGTCATCCCAAAGTGCTTGTGTTAGAGGATTTCATGTGCAATTACAAAATGATGAGAATCCATTTAAATTGAATTAAACAAATGAAATCTCTAATATATGAACCATTGATAGGAAGAAAATAAAACATGTTACAACTGCAATATATATCCAAGACTTTCCTAATATCAGCATTGTAGTTTTAATTTTTTTTTATTTTTTTGTTTTAAATTGTTATAGTGTTAGTTTTACTAGTTTAGAAGGTTGAGAGGGCCATATTCGGCCTTGTCCATGTATAGGGAGATACCTGTATATCTATGGAATGAATGATATTAACATCATTAAAATTGAGAATGATTCTCAAGGGCCCTAATAAAATTCATAATAAGATTTAGATGATGCAGTTCCCAACAGTTTCTCAAAAGATACATAATAGTTATAGGTTAGTATGTGTTCAGACAGTTTCTCTCCCTCCCCTATAACATCAATTTATGGATCCTTCGTATAAACATAGTTGCATACAATGAATTCCTATCAAGTCAACTTAGGGAGTATGGTTTACCAAATTTTGTTTTTTCTATGAAATGAATAGTTGTCATAGCACCGCATTAGAATGAATACAAAAATGGAGAGAATTTAAAAAAATAAGGACAATCATATTGGTAATTAAATGGAATCTATATCACTCATTAAATGACAGGCATAACCATACTAAACATTTAGATTAAAGAACATCAAATCTATAAACTAAATAACATCCATACTAGACATTAATAGCAGTTTTATAGCACATTAATAACATGTGTATTTTTCCTATATAACAAGCTATAATATTCACTGAAAATGACAATTGTTCAATTATTGCAGAAAACCAACCTTCATCAATGTTAGCATCTGACCTGCATTTTTTTCTGGATAAACCTTGAAAACTAGGCATATAGACTAGTATAAAATTTAAATAGAGCTTATGGGTGCCATTATTCCCATCATATTCACACTTTTCTCACTTCCCTCTATAATTACAACACCTAAATGCAGTAAATTCCTATGTTAAAAGAAACCAATATTCACTAATAAATGCAGCAAATGCCCCATTATAAATGTAGTAGAGCTTCCATAACAAATATACCACCTCTCTCTCTCATTAGTTGTGGTTCCTCTCTCATAGATGCAGAAGTTTAAATCCAAAATCTTGTCATTTCTGATTTCACAAATCTACACAAGAAGATTCACCTAATAACTATAGGCAAACCAAATCCATTTAGGCTTAGTAATTAATTAATGTAGCAAACAGTACCTGTTCAATTGAATACTTATACATTCAGTTTGGAAATCCTAAGGTTAGTTACGAATTTTAATGGACTCTTTGATACAAAAAATGTATATTTCAGATTTTATTTGTGCATTTAAATTTAAATTCCATACTTTACTTTTTCTTAAAATTCATTCTTTCTTTGCAAATATGAATGTAGCATACTTCACACATCACATAAATTCAAATATGAAAACTTTGATTAGTGTGGTTTTTTGGTTTTTTGGTTTATTTTGTGTCTTAGTTAAGTACCAAGTTGAGATAATGTGTGATTTATTTCTCTCCCGAGATGGTCCATGAGACCTAGGAGTAGTTAAGAAGAGCATGATCACATTATTGATATTCCTTGTATGTTGAGATGATAAAAGTTTATAAGTAAATATCATGAGAATCATGTGGACATTTTTCCATTAAAGAAGAACTTAATTATTGACTTTGTCTTGAAATCACCCTTGCTTGACTTACGCCCCCCCTTAATTGTTGTGCGGATTTTTGGTTTTGTTCTTTTCTTTAACCTAAATAAAGTTAGCTACCTAGACATTGGAATAATTTAATTGTTTACTTTGTCTTGAAACCACCCTTGCTTGAGTTACACCCTGCTTAATTGTTGTGTGGGTTTTTGGTTTTGTTCTTTGATTCTTCCTAAAGAAAGTTAGTTTCATTGACTTTGGATCCCCTCTCTTGACTTGTTTTTTCTTGTTGATTTTTATGATTTAACAATTAATATTTTATGTTATAAAATATTATTTGTTTAAATTATTTAATTATTTAATTGAGTGGTTGAGACCCTTCTAGGATAGTTCTTATTGGTCTTTTCCATCTTGTCACAGATCTCTTCTTGGTTATTGTTTGATAATTATGGTTCTCCTTGCTGGTGTCGCCCTCCTCATTTTTTTTCTGGTGTCGCCCTCCTCATCTCCTTGCTAATGCCACCCTATGTATGTTGTCATTCTCTTCTATTGATGGTTTCACCTGTGTATGTTGTTGGTTAGTCTATTGATATTTTACCACAAACGCTCTTCTTGGAAATTTGTTTCAGGTGTCATGATGAGATCTACCTGAGGGTTTGATCAATGATCCCCTGAAGATTTTTATGAGCATATATATAAGAGGATAGAAACAACATATCACGTAATATTATTTCTTGTTTTAGTTTTAAGTAAATTTTTTGTCGGTGATTGTTTTTGTGAGTGATTGGTTTTAAGTAACTTATGTTTAGAGATTAAAATAATTTATTTTTTTAGTTATCTTTTTTTTTGCCCTTAAATTTTAACATGTTACAGATGGTTATCTTAAAAATTACCTTCTACTATTTACATAGATACAAATGATCTTCTACATGTCACATTTTTTTATAGTTAAATGTTTTCATGTTTATTATATATAGCATCTTAGTGTAATGACCCCCTTTCGTTAAGACTACAAGCGACACAAGCAGGAATTTTTTTTTTTTTTTTTAACACAAGCAAGAAGGCAATCAACGACAACATGTAATCAACACAACTTGATGACGAACACAACTTACGCATTTAGGGAACAGAAAACCAATGAAATAGCACACTAGAACATCATGCAACCAGATGCACATGTGACACAAGACAAATAAAAATGACTACCTGCTTGACACAGAAAAGATAATGCCTACAAACTAAAGGACAACATCAACCACCCGACACAATGGCTTCAAAGACTAGTAACTAGTAACCTCTACGGCACGTAAAACAAACGCATTGATGTGTTATAGAATCAAGTACCAACATCAATTACAAAGAATAACGCCCACATCAGGAAGCACAAACTCCAACCAGGTTATCATGCACCTCTATCCATCAGGGCGCACAATGATCCCCTCATCATGAATCATGATGTCACATGGTGATAGGCATAATAGTAACCAAGGAAACACCATGACACATCTAGACCAAAAACCCAAGAAGGATTCAACATGCTAGAAGACCAAATTAATTTTCAACCACATGATGAAAAACCCAACCACCCAAATGACAGGTCAACAAGATGCAAGGGAAAATGATGACTATAACATTCATACAACACATTAAATTCCTAGCGCAAAATGATTGGATTCTTTGTGAATAATGTTATGGCCATAATGATTCAGACTATAGCTATCTTCATGACTACACTAAAGAATTTCTTGAAAAGATTCAAAAGCATATCTTGAAAATAAATAAAATGCTCAAGGATAATGAAAATATAATATATGAGCAAGATAATCAGTTAGAAGAAAAATAAGAGGAGATCGAGAAGCTGAAGAAAGAAATCATTCAAGTAAAAGAAAAGAAGATGGAAGATGATGAGCTTAGTAATCAAAAGAATATCCTGGAAATAAAATAAAAGATCAAAGACAATGAAGAAATCATATATGAGAAAAAGATTCAGTTATAAAATAAAGAAGAAGAGATCAAAAGATTGAAAACAAAAGTTGTTGATCTAACAAAAGAAAAGGAAGAGGAGATCGAGAGACTGAAAAATGAAATCAGTCAAGCAAAGGAAGAGGAGATCGAGAGACTGAAAAATGAAATCAGTCAAGCAAAAGATGAAAAGAAGGAAGATGATGAACCAAGCAAAAGCCTTGTAGATCTAAAAGAACTAAGGGAAATCTATGTCAATCTTAAAATCCAACTTGAAAAAGCCAAAAGAAGGAAGGAAGTAGTAAGGAACCAGTTGGACAAAAAGGAAGAATATTGTCATAAGCTGGAAGAAGAAGTTGTGAATCTTGGAAATAAGTTTGAGAAGTCAAACACCCAAATCAAGTTCTTGAACAGCTCCATGACCATGGATGAGATATTGGATAGTCATAGATCACCAAATGAAAAATCTGGTCTTGGATACAATAAGGAAGAAATCAGTACTCCTAAGAAACCTGATGCAAGTCCTTCATTTGTAAAAGGTGAAAACAGGTCTAACACAAGTCCTTCATTTATAAAGGATGGATATAGGTATGACATAGGTCCTTCATTTGTAAAGGATGAAAACAGGTTTGAAAAATCTCCTTCATTTGTAAAAAGTGAAAGAAGGTATGACTCAGGTTCTTCATGTTCAAGAAATGAAAGGAACACTACAAAATTTAGAAGACTGGATCAAGGAAGACATCCAGAAGCTACTCATATACCTCAAAGAAATTTTAGAAGAGAGACACCTTGATGGATGAATCAAAGAAGGTATGAGAGTGTTTTTAACGGTTATTGTTTTTCTTGTAATGAATAGGACATAAAGCCTTGGATTGTAGGCATCATGAAAGAAAACAATTTGGTAGGATCAACAACAGTATAAGATGTTGGAACTGCAATCATGTTGAACATATTGTTGCACATTGTTACACTATGAGATGCTACAGTTTTGGTGGATATGGCCACAAAGCCTATAACTGTTGGAACTCAAGAAAACAGTGAATGAGAAATACTTCAAATAGTACGACAAAAGGAGTAAATGGAACATGGAAGAAAAATGAAGTTGCAATAATAGAAGATCAGAGAATGAAGTTCAAGAAACCAAGACACTCACAGATGTGGATAGCAAAGACTGAACAAGTGAACAGGAGTGAAGTTAATTACTACAAAAAGAATTGCAGTCATGTGACAAGCATAGTATAAAGTTTCTCAGACAACTTTAGAGAAATGTACAATAAAGAAGCATCTTGGATAAATATGAATACATCTGGTTAGAGATCGATGAGAATCAATGGGCAAATCCAAGAGCTTTTTGAATAATGTGAGCTATAATTGCACAGTGTTGCAGTAGGGCAACGACATCCATAGTAACAACATCCTGATGTACAAAATGATGTACATGACATCATGTAGAGATAATAAGAGGATAGACCATGTCAGAAAAAATACTCTTTTAGAAACAAAGGGGGAGAACAGTCAGTAAAGAATCAGGGGAAATATTTTGGTTAGTAAATAAGAAAGTAACTAGATTAATTTCTGAAAAGACTCGATCACTACAAAAATTGATATCAATAAGACTACTCATTTGAAACACAAAAATCCCAATCAACTGAGATAAGAAGTTCATAAATTAACAGGGGAAGAAACCTTGTCAGGAAAAGCTACCTTTTTCAGAAACAAAGGGGGAGAGTAGTCAGAAGCAGAGAGAGAGCATATTGATAGGGGAGTCATTCAGTTATGGAAGGAAGAACATGATTGTAGGAAGAGTTCCCCAAGTTCATATTCTGGTCAGTAACATACAGAGATTTACCACAAGAGGAAAAACCCTTTGCCATTGATGTCAAAGGGGGAGACAAAACTTCATATGAAGAAACTTCATAAGAGGAAAGAATCATTACAGGGGGAGTTTTGTATATAAAGTTATTGGGTTTCCCTCAATGAAAAAGGGGGTGATTGTTGGACATATTGTCATTAATGGCAACAGTTGATGTGATGATTTTTTGATTATCAGTGTGATTCACCAGAGATGAGATTGTCATTCATGTCAACAGTATATCAGTAAGTAGAAGATATCAAACAGTATGCATAGATCAAAAGCGTAATCTTAGGAGGAGGAGAGAACAGCATGTAGAGATCAAAGCTCATAAGGTAAAACGTTGTACAAAAACTGAATGAAGATCAAAGCTCAGAAGGGAAAACACAGTACATAAGAAAATGCAGAGATAGGCTGAAGAAATTCATGATTATTGTTGATCACGATAGGATCAACAATGTTCCTATGATAAAATCTCAGGAGGAGTGAACAATATACAGAAGATCGAAAGCGTAATCTCAGGAGGAGGAGCGAACAACATGCAGAGGTCAAATTTCAAAATCAAAAGCGTAAGACCAGAGTGAGAAGCCTCAGTAGTCGTCTGATCAATAAATTGATCGTGTTGATCTTCTCATATTACGGGTGTCGTTCATATGAGTGATCGTGGTATTGAGTACCATTAGAGGATTGTGACTGTCAGATCTACAAGCCAGATGAACGGCAGGGATGAATTGTAGGGAGCGAAAGAAGAATTAAACAACTCACCATTTACAATCCTGCAATCAGTCTAGATCGTCAGATCTCATAGTTCCAAAGATCTACGACTGCGGTTTATCCAACAAAAAATGAGATTAAGGTAGATTAAATTGTGAGCGTCGGATGTGCAATCGCCAGATCAACGGTAGGGATGAATTGTGAAGATCGAAAGGAGAATTAAATATCGCGCTTGTTCCAATCCTGCAATTAGTCAGGACCATACAATATTATAGCTTTGAATATCAACGATTGTGGTTTACTAACCAACAATGCACAACTTCAAATTTCGTAGTTTGGGTGACGAGTTAAATCACTCGCAAGTTGTGGTTCCACAATCATTACAACTGTGGATCTGCTTCGAGAATATTTACAACCGTTTGATCACTTTTGAGTGGAAGGACGGGATAATCGAGGTAAAAAGGTTGAGAGTTCGATTATCCAAATACCCACTAGCCGTCGGATCAAACCCAAATTCTCGTCAACCGTCGAATCATTTTCAAGTGGAAGGATAGGATAAGCGAGATAAGATATGAGATCTCATTTGTGAGAAATTTCTTCAGTCGTTGGATCATTCTAAGTGGAAGGACAACATAAGCTAGAAGAGTTGCATCACAGAAAGATCGATCTATTGATCTAAGATCCTAATCAACGAACAACATTCAGTTTGGGTATAAATTTGCGAGGAGGTTATGCTCCGGAGAAATCTCACTTCAAGAATTCAGTTTGAGATTCGAAATACCTGAAGCCCGAAAATCCAAAATGAATAAGGACCATCGGATTTGGAGGATATACATTGACAATTGGATCAGATTTTATGGTCAGCAGACCACGTCAGCAAAGACATGTGGCAGACCATGTCTACAAGGACATGTGGGAGACCACATTAGCAGACCACGACAGCAAAAGACATGTGGAAGACCATGTCAGCAGACCACATCAGAAAATACACATGGCATAATCAGATGATGATAAGAGTCAAGAGGAAATTGTCTCATGCCATGTCTACAAGTGACGTAAGCAAGTTACGTCACTCTAGGAGAATTGCTTTGGGAGTTTCACCACCAAGAAATGTCAAAAGTCCTGAAGTCCCGAAGGATGAATATCTGAAGTCGCTCTCAACCGTTGATGTAAGATACATCGAGAGATAGGAAAATCGTTAGATCAAGGAGATGAATGTGTCACATCAGGAGATCTACGTCAACAGACCACGTTAGTAGTCCATGTCAGCAAGGACACATGACGCAATCAAATAATGACAAGTGTCAAGTTGATTCGACATTTCAGGTACGTGCAAATCATGAATCAGAGTGACATGTGGCAGTTACTCGGCTCGTGACACATCAGCAAGTGACGTAAGCAAGTTACGTCACTCCAGGAGTTTTTCTTCGGGAATTTTACCACCAACACTTGCCTAAAGTGTCAAAGTCTCGAATGTCGAAGTCCTGAAGTGGACATGAGATGTTCAATCTCAAGATCACTTCGGGAGCATTCTAGATCATTGATTTGATGTCAGGTGCACTCACAACCATTGATCAAAACAAAGTGGAAGGATAGCGTAATTATAATAGACAAAGTCACAGAGTAAATGGTGGCCATCCATATCAACACTTGATTAAGTCATGGTCGTTAGATTAAGCCTTGTAAGAATCAAATCTGACGATTGATTCGTTTCCATGAAATTAACGTAAGCCGTCTGATTTGTTCGAGAAATCTGATTTCAAAATTTTTGAAAGGTTTCAAACTCAAAAGTTATGTATGGAAAAGTGACGAAGTTACTACAGTTGTTCATCTCGTTAGAAGATTGAATCATGACCGTTGATTGATAAGCGCTCAAGCACTCATCTCGCTTAACCTCTGAATAACGCTATTGGATATATGATAAAGATATTTAAAAAGGAAAAATGGAATGCGTCACTTAAATTGATAAGCATGTGGTTCTATGCCAACGGTCATATGAACATGGTTTGAAGGAAGCACCAATTTATGTAAACATAGAGACGAAGGAAATTGATCCATGCTTGTGATCGATTTATGAAAGTGAAGGGGATGCCAGGTTTAAAGTTGAAGACCCGAAATGATGATCTTAGGTGGTCCCAAAAATTGTTGTAAATGAAAAAGTTAGTTATAACTTGTTGCACAAGTCGGCCCAATAACTAAAACAAGTTTTGAGCATAAACAAGTATAAATACAACCATGATTGGTTCACTTGGAGGTGTGCTTGGGAAGTATATGTGCTTGTGAAAAGATAGGCTCGCTGAGAAAGAGCGGCCTGTGGAGAAAATGAAGGGGATACAGACCTGAGGTCCATGCGAATATCAGAGAGAAAAAGAACTGAAGAAGGCATGAATATCAGAGGAAAGACAAAGTGAATAAATCGCGAATTTCAGAGAGAAGATGAAGTGAAGTGATGAGTGTTGATTATATACCTCTGATCATGAAATAGAATTGATTCATTAATGAATCACTACTACTAGAGTTGGTTGAACACTAGTTGAATAGACTATGTTCTTTCAGCAAGCTGGGTCTTGCTTGAGAGTTGGTGCTCTCCCAAGAGTTGGTGCTCCTTACTTCAGTTGGTGATGAAACAAATTAGTTGGTGTTGGGAAAATACTTATTATTATATTCACATATATTCATATAAATTATATACAAACATCTAGTATCTTCTATGTCTATTGTAATTATGTTTTGATTGTTCTTAATTTGTTTAAATATGTTTTCACTGCTAACTTGTAAGAAGAAGAAAAGTTAGAAAAGTCCACACACTAATTCACCACCCCCCCTCTTAGTGTGGGTGGTGTGTTCAATAGTTGATGGCATAGACACGCGACAAAGATCTGTGCACTCCGGTAAAATCACTTCGGAGAAAATCGAGAGGAGAAGTGCTAAAACTCTTGAAAACCAAACTCAGAAGTAAATATTTCTTGTCCTTTGGGGAAGGACGCACAACGCATGATTTTTAGTTTTGGGGTTTATGTATGGCACTAAACCTTGCACAACTTTATAATTCTAAATTCCTGAGGGCCACTGATATGAACTGCTCCCGGGATCTCCACCGTTGAAAAATGAACCCGTCTACTGCTTGTATTTTAAGCCTAAAATGGGTTGCTTTGAATGTTGTGGTTGGACATTTTTGTGCATCAAAGGACTTGATTGTCTTGTGACCGTTTGACAAATTTATGTGATAACAGTTTATATAACTTATGAACTTTCATATTTATGAATTTTCAAAGGATAGATATTGAGGCGAGATGTCAAGACAGGAGTCTCCAAACATTCCTCACAAACGTTCTAGGCTATCCCATGAAGGAAGAAGGGGAACCCCTTCTTCGACTGAGACTACGAGTGACCAACAAAAATCTAGTTAGAAGAGGATATTATCAAATGAGTGTGTGAATAGATCATCTCGAGAATGTGCTCAAAATAGTGTTATGTATGCAACCTTCTTAGAGAGGTTTCACATTAATACTCCAACACCGGAGAATGT
>SNQJ01S0044677.1:38173-56928 GCA_010110895.2 Picea sitchensis | reverse complement strand
AAATGTGTATGTGTAGACAATGATTTTAATGTGAGGGAAGATAATGAAAGAGAGAGTGGGTATCATGAAGATTCTAATGTTGGTGAAGAGGGTGAAGGTGGATTTAGGAGACAATATCAAGAAACATATAATTACATGCCTACGTCCACCTGTCCTTCAGATGTTGGTGATGAGCTTCCTTAGGAAGGGATTGCTTAAGCAATGACCCTCGAGCGATGCTCAAGCGTTAAAAGCGGGTTGGAAAATTATTTGAGGAGCTTGGATCTCCTTGGGGAGAGTAAAAAAAGCTTGGACATTGTTTTGCCTTCATTGCAAAACTTTATGGATGCATATCAAAAGATGGGGCCAACAACTAAAATTCTTATCGATTTGATGAGGAGACAAAAGTCGGAGGTGATGGGCCCTGATAAATGGGACATAGTAAAAAGTAAAGTCTCGAAAGAAAACACAATTTATATTTTCAATTTCAAAGATGGGACAAAGAAAAAGATATTGAAGGTGCAATATTTTAAGCACCCCAACATAACATGACATATTTATAATAGATTTTTGGAAGCATATGGGAAGTTGTCATAGAATGACGAGGTTCCACATTATTTTGCTAGACACTTTTATGCATAGTTTTTCATGTATATGCACCCTGATTATAATAGCCTACCATCCAAATATTATGGGGCTGGTAAAGGACAGACATATGATCAGAAATGGACATATCGAAATGCGACATTGCATAGGCATCCACAACCTTTAGTATCTCATCCAATAAGTGGCATTTGTGTTATATTCAGAGTTGTGAGCTTCATCAGAGGTTAGAAAAGAGGCTAGGAATCCAATAGGGGAAAATTTGGAATCAATTTGTTATGGTGTTGATGTTATTTTGAACTGTCAGAGAGCGGAAGCCAATTCTCGAGCCATTTTTGTTTATAAAATAGATGAGGAGTTAGATACCATGTCAGTAGAAGATCTTAAGGAGTATGAAAAATGTTTCCGTAATGGTTGGAAGGAGGTCATTCAGAATGATGAACCGAACATCGAATTGGTATGTGTTATAGTTAGTAAATATTTTATGCATTTGAGGACAATTTACTTCGAGTTCTATATCTTGATACATATCATTGTATCTATAGAAATAATTGAGTTGTTATTGTCATTAATTGCAATTTGGACATATGTTAAATGAATATCCAGTAAATAGGGGACTTGATTCCACAAGTTTAAATTTTGATGGTTTGAATCAGGTATGTGTTTTCTAATATTCACATATGAGCACTTTAGTTGTCTAATCTCCAATATTATGATTAAGATCAACAACATGAAATTTATGTTTTTGTATAAATGTGAACACATTGAATCCTGGATTTAGTTCTTTGTTGTGTTTTTCATAGATCCTTATTCCATCTCCTACTACTTGGGTAGGCTTGTCCCAATTATCATTGGGGTATTTTGAAGAGAGTGGGATTTCACATGTATCATTGCATGTTGAAAAAAAAAATAGCTATATTTGAAAATCGCAATGTCATTTAAATTATTAATTTAAAAGAAGAATGTCTTACAATATATAATTTATTGAATATTAGGGTATGGTGGGTATAATTTATTGATATTCAAGTTGACACATCACAGGTATTACATGTTTCAAAATTTAAATATACAATTTAATGTGTTAAAATCATTTAAATTTAATTTTCAAATTTTCAAATTTGAAATGTGCTTTATAGAGAAATGTGGAGATGAGAATGCCTGAGAGTGTGCTTAAACAAAATGTGGAGAAGAGAGTGTGGGAGATTGGAATTGAGGAGGATGCATCCATACGTGGGAAGGATGCATCTATTCATGATGATTCTTAAATGTATGTTCATTGCAAATTAGTGAGTTTTAATTTGTTTTTATGTTGAGTCTTTTATATAAAAGTGTTCAAGCTTATTTTTGTTGAATATGCTTATATTTTTTACTTTTTTCAAATTTTTGTTTTCTCAATTTTTTAGTTTAGCCTTTCCTATTCATAGGGTTACACAACTAGTGTCTATATAACTTTTCAACGCTTTGATCAATTATTTTGAAATATATAGAGCCCCTATATAATAGTATCATTGTCTAAAATGGTACATTCAATCTTATTTATGTTTAGATCATGATGAAAACCTAATTTTGAACTTGAACATTTGATTATTTGAGAACATACTCTATACCACATCAGAAAAGGGGAAGTTTTTAAAAATTGCATTCATTGTCTTCTTGTACAAGAATGACGTAGTATGGACATTTGTGTTTTCTACATACAACGAAGTGAATTCCTTCTTTCCAGGGTATTGTCAAACTCTTAACTAAATTGGTTACTAACCACAAAAACCATGATTCAAGTAGATTTACAAATAAGCTATGTACATGCATGATCTCACATATGTTTAGATCATGACGAAGGCATATTTCAAAAAGCATTTGATTATATGTAATATGAATACATCCCAAAGATGAAATATTTAAATGGATTTTGAAGACTGACTTAATATATGTGCATATTTGTGTTTTCTTCATGTACATGAAAGATTATATGAAAACATATATTCCACCACAAAAAGAAGAGATAAGTATTTCTGGAAGAATGGTTTTTAAAATGGATATTTGTGAACTTTCATAGATATAAGTAATTTCTTGGAAGAATGACTTAATATGGAGATTTATGAGTCCTTTAATTTGAAAGGGAATATGAGGACATTTGATTATATGAGAACATCTATTCCACTACAGAAGAAGAGATAAGTATTTTACTACAAAGGAGATAAGTATTCAACTGTTGAGTAAATAAGGTCACCTAACATGAGAACTTCACCTAAAGGATCTGGGACTTTATCCATGAGGAGATAAGTATTTTATTGGAAGAATGACTTAATATGGAGATTTGTGAAATTTCTGCATACACAACTGTATTTATTTTCATGGTATTATCTAACTTTGAACACAAAAATTGGTTACCAAAAACACAATTTTTCTCTTTAAAATTTGTAACATTTTAGACAAGATTTTACATTGTTTAGATCATGTATTCTTAATATGGAGGGTAACTATTTTGGAAGTTTTGCAACTTCGTGATGGAATTTTGGTTTAAAAAAAGTGTCAAAAAAGTGTGATAAAAGAGAATGATAATCTTAAATCTATGGAACTCTCATTGGGTATGTTATTATTTCTTATTGTTTATTTAATATTTAATTAAAGTATATATGCTAATATGTGTTATTTGTTTTTTTTTATTATTTTTTATTGTTACATATGTTTACATTATATTTGGTGGAAAGGAGTATGTTGGAGGATATGACTTAAGTCTTTTGGTATGTATGTCATTTTTTCTTTAATCACAGCTTGTTTTATTTATCTAAAATGGTACATGTGTACATTTTATTTTAAATTTGTAGATATATTTTATTGTAAATTTTTAAATTTTGAATTTGATGAATGTTTTCTTTTGTAGGTATGAAGTGATCTATTTTAAAGTGATGGCTTAGAGTCCAGAATTTCGAAGTAAAATGTATTATTTTTTGTTATCACCCTAAAATGGATGTGGAACCTATGTATTTGGCAGTGTAACTATTCAAACTTCCATTATATATATATATATATATATATGGAACTCAAAATATCAATTTATTGTTTCATCTTTAATTTCTCTTATATTGTTTATGATGGTGGAATATATTGTTTATTGTTTCATCTTTGATTTTTCTTATATTGTTTATGATGGTGAAATATAGTGTTTATTCAATTAGATGGAAACTTTATATAGTTTGAGGGCACCGAATTGTTTGGAGCAACCACAAGCTAGGGTTTTTAACAGTCGTGGCCATAACAGAGGGCAGCATGAGCAATAGAGGGGGGGTAAGGGTGCCCCCTCATACAAACAGGTAGTGGTAGACAGAGGGAAAGGGCCAAGGAGCATATTTTTCAAGGCACTAATGGCAGGCACCTTGGGATCTGACCTTGGAAAAGGTCACGAAAGGAACTAGGGAAAAAGTGAATGCATGGAAGAGGAGGCCAGAAAAACCCAAAACGAGACGCAAGACACATTGAAGACCAACCGGGAAGAAGGGAACAACCCATGAAAACTTAAATCAACACTGATACCTAAGGTGATACTGGAGGATCCATAGATGCAACTCTACAAGGATCATATGAAGGCGCATGCGCTAGGATGCAAATTTATGGGCTTGTGGCCCACCGAAAGAACACTATGCAACTGGATCAATTATCACTAGAAGACAAATGGGGAAGTGGAGGTCCATCTAGGCTTGAAAGGTTTCTTCAAAGCAGTCTTCATAAACTTGGAAGATAGAGATAGATTATTTGAAGGAGGGCCATACTTCCATGCATCAGCAGGACTGTACATGCAGCCACGAAAGGAGAATTTCTCAACAGAAAAATAGACCTTCAAAAAGGTATCGGTCTAGCTGAGACTCTACTCCCTACCTTTAGACTATAGGTTACCCTCTACTTTTGAAGCAATAGGGAATAAACTAGAGAAATATATAAAGACCGCAGAAGCCACCCTGAAAGGGAGATACACATATTATGCAAGAATATGTATAGAAATGGATGTGTCAGGAGCACTCCCAAAAGCCATAAGCCTCGAATTCAAGGATGAAGAATGGATCCAAAACATTGATTATAAACAGTTCCCCTTCTGATGTAGAAGGTGCCATGAACATGGTCACTTGATCAGGGAATTCCCTCTTAATAAAAAACAGGAAACGAAAAACCCCAAACCACAGCAGGATGAGGATGGGTTTGTTAAACCAAACCCCAGAAGCAGAGCCAACAAAAAGAAGAGAAAATCCCAAGCAGGAAATAACCCATAGGTCTCGAATAACCCGGAAGGACAGGATAAAACCAATAAAGGGGAAAAATCCAATAAGGATATGGAAAAAGATTAGGAAGTTAGAGAACAAACACCAAACGAGCCCACCGATCATCTAAATAACTAGAAGGAATAGGAAAGCTGTGCAACTCTGATGGAAGGAGAAATTAGAGATGAAAACATCCCCATTCAAGAGGCAGAGGGAGAGGAAAAAATGACACCAAGTGAAGTAGGCACAAAATATCCGGAACTCAGAGACCTGGTGGAAATGGAAGCGATAGATCTGACAAACATACTAGAGAAATGGAAAAGATAGGGAGTAGACAATGTACCAACAGAGAAAATTGACCGCATCCAGTACCTGTTCCTTCTAAGGGAGGAAGCCAAAGCTAGAGGTCTAAAGCATACACACAGGGAGATTGGACACCTAGGAGTCAAATCCGGTGAGGGACAACTACAGCTCTCACCCAAGAAGAAGTGGAGGAAAAAAGGCAGGAAATCAAATTGTGTAGCCCTGCAGGAGCTTGGAGCGCTACTGATAAACTCAAGTAAAATAAAAAAACTCTTCCCCAACTCCCCCCCACATGTTTAAATGGAGGTTATAAATTGGAATATAAGAGGCCTAAATAGCCCAAGAAAGCAATGTATCCTTAGGAATAGACTAAAACAAGAACAACCCAATCTCTGTTTTATTCAAGAGACCAAGTGTAATACAGACAAAATGGAAACAATCAGTCAACAACAATGGTGCAAGTACAAGATGGTGGCTATTAGAGGCCACCAAATGGTAGGAGGTATCCTCACCCTATGGAATCCACAATTATTAAGCCTAATAGCAGTCAAAGCGACAAGGCATACCCTTACAGTCCGCATGCAACTTGGTGCAAAGTCTCAACCCTCACGGTCCAACCCGCCTCTCACCAGGACCTTCTTTTGCACGGGCCTGAAGAGTCCAAGGCTCTTCCATCTCCCACTCGGGAGTCTTCACTACCCACAGTAACTCCTGCCACGACCTCCCTTCGCTTGTCAGGAAATTGGGTTTCGCGGTATCGCGAAACTCGTTTCACAATCTCGTGCAGATCAAAACTCTGAACCCCGAGTTCCGATAGTCAACGGTCAACACTTCTGTGTGTCGGGGATTTCCCTATCGGGAAATCACTGCTTGCAATGTCCACAATCTGGCTTCCCAAACTCTGAACTCCGAGGTGCCGATCTCTCGATACAATGCCACCAGGACTCCACTAAACCTCGTGGTCCCACACTGCCACGTCGCCATCGGGATTTCACGGATCGTGAATCCACGATGTAAGTTTTCTTTGGTGTCAAAAACCCCGAACGTCGAATCCCGATCTCCGGGATCTGATGCAACGCGTCCCTATGATGATCGACGGCTCCCATTAAATCGGGAAATCCCTGTTCGCGATTTCAACGAGTTCAAGACTCTTGTCTCGCCAAATGTCGAACTCCGATATGCGATGGCTTGATTCTTCCTGTGCCTGCGGGTTAACTCCCTCGCAGCTCTTCTCAGATTTAACGGTCAACGGGATTTCGCAAGTTCCTCCTGCGATCCCTGCCCGTCAATTTTCCTCCTTGGGAATTTCTCCTGCTCCAAGGCTTCTCTTAGTTCGAATCTCACCTGGGTCTGTTCTCACCATGTTCACGAAGGAACTATCCCTCCTGAGCTTGGTCCCTCTGAGTCCTTCAGAGATTTCACCAGCGATTTTCTCAACGGACCTCCAACAGCTCTCAAAGTGTTGGATCCTTCAGATTCTGTGTACTCACAGCCACAGTGAACCCTGTCTTCCTTTGCTCAGACGAACTGTTGAGACTTCAACCTTGGCCTGCACTTCACCTGCACGGCTTTATCAACCCAATTCAACTTCTAGGTGAGCGAGAATGAGAGTTTAACTCCTGAGCCTCATCGACGCACTCTATGCAGATGAATTCGACTGCACTCTATGCAGGAATCTCCTGGCTCAGACAGAGAAACAATTGAAACTCATTCTCGTCTCCTTCAGACTTCAATAAGTCTCTGAAGACACATGCACAGTATATTCAAAAGCAAATGCATACAAAGAAACAAACATTCATAAGCACATAAACACATACACAGAGAAAACAACACCAGTCATGAAATTGAATCAAAGGCTCTTTCTATTAATTCAATCTGCACATGAGGGCTCTCCACAAGTTCTCTGCTTTTCTCTTCTCTTCTGAATGCCAGAATGAATGATCTCAATAATAATGTTACAATGTACAAAGGAGGGTGCCTATATTCCATTTTCCCTCACAAAATCTGAAGCTATCAAATCTACAATAAATTTCTATCTATAGCATTAAAATCATTAAATGCCTCATCTACCTAAGGACGAGAGCTTAAAGGCTCAAGGTCCATTACATATACAAAATGTGCTTCATCACACCAATACATTAATGTTTTGCGCAATAGTTTCAAAGTGTTTCAAAATTTGGTGCTGGCGCTATACAGCTGTCTTTCCCTGCTCCACGCATTGGCTCGCTTGATGAGTTGTAGATGCTCCTGCATCACAACTCATTGGGAACATAGAGGTGATTTTATGAACTAATGTGTATGGACCCCAGGTGTCAGAGGATAGGAGAGGAATGCTAAGAGACCTACATGATCTTAAAAAATGATCCAACAACCTCCATTGGATCCTAGCCGGGGATTTCAACATCATCATGTCACTTGCGGAGAAAAAAGGAGGTACGAGAAGATTGGATAGAGATGTGGAGGAGTTCTCAACATTCATAGACACAACGGAGATGGTAGATCTGAAAACCAATAATGGCCAGTTCACCTGGAACAATAAGAAAATGAGCCAGCATCAGGTAGCAACAAGACTCGACAGATTCCTAGTGTTGGAGTCAACCATTATGCATGGGATAACCTTAGCCTGCAACATCCTCCCATGGGGGGGATCTGATCACTGACTAGTACAACTAGAAGCAGTCTTCCAAACCACACCAAATAACATACCCTTCATATTTGAGAAATTTTGTATTGAACACCTGACTTTCAAGGAAAGAATCAAACAGTGGTCGTGTGAGGAGAAGCCATAGCAAGGGAAAAGGATGTTAAAACTCTATAAGAAAATAAAACATATCAAATATAGGCTCAAGGAGTGTAACAAGGACACTTTTGGGAATATAAACCAAGAGAAGAACAACATTGAAGAAAAAATTAAAAAGCTCCAGGAAACCTGCATTTCGGAGGGCTACAATGAGGAGCAAAAAAAGGAGGAGATCCAGATGACCCAGGAATGGGATGAGCGATGCCAGCAAGAAGAGACTCTCTGGCGACAAAAGTCTCGAATCAGATGGCTAAAGGAAGGAGAACAAAACACCAAGTTTTTTCATAGAACAACCATGGCCAGAAGAACCCATAACAAAATCTTGAAGATTAGGGATCAGGATGGCATAGAAAGAGAGTCACATAAGGACATTGAAACAACTATGGTAAACCACTTCCACGAGATAGCCCAGGAACCTAACCAAGATATAATGAAGGCCATTCAAAAGATAATCCATCATATCAGTCGCCTGGTAACAGAAGAACAAAATAAAAAGAACAAGCCCATTGCGGAGGAGGAAATAGACCAGGCACTCTAGGAAATTCCTAATGGAAAATCCCCAGCCCAGATGGTTTCACAGTGGATTTCTTCAAATCCTATTGGGAATTCATCAAACATGACGTTTATAGGGTAGTGGAAGACTCTAGAAGGTCAGCCTCCATTTTGAAATAACTAAATGCTACAATGATTACACTTATCCCCAAAGAAAATGAAACCAAAACACCTGCTCATTACAGACCTATAGCACTATGCAATGTGGTGTATAAGATTATTTCCATGGTTATAGAAAATAGATTGAAACCACTCCTACCCACACTGGTCTCACAAGAATAGGCATGTTTCTTGGAAGGAAGGAAAATAATGGACAATCTTATCCATGCCCACGAATGTATCCACACCATGAAGCTTCAGAAAAGAGGGGAATGATAATACAACTAGACCTAGCAAAATATTATGACAAAATCATCTAGCACTATATGGTCAGGACCCTGGAAACCTTCGGCTTCACCCAACAATCAGGTGGATAGTCAACCTCGTATCCACAATGAGCTTATCGCTACTATCAAATGGAGCCCCTGCCAAACCTTACTGGCCCACGAGAGGCATCATACAAGGAGACACGTTGTCCCCCTTCCTTTTCATCCTAATGATGGAAGGTCTTAGTCGAAGCATAAAAAGAGCAACCGCAATAGGGGAAATAAAAGGTATCAAACCTTATGAGAATTTCCCGACTTCTACACACCAACAGTTTGTGGATGATACCTTACTTCATGGCATGCCCATGGTCAAGGAAGAGAAAGACTACAAACGAATCTTAAACAATTTTGGAGAAGCCTCAGGGGAAAAGATAAACTAGTCCAAATCTATGGTCTTATTTAATACCAACCCTGCTATCCAAAGGAATTTGGCCAACATATTGCGCTTTGAACACAAATCCCTCCCAACCAAGTACCTGGGCATCCCCCTGATAGACAAAGATTACTATTTGTCAACTTGGGAAGGAATAGTCAACAAGCTACAAGACCGGGTAAAAAATTGGACGTATAGATCCCTCAACCTAGCCGGAAGACTTATCCTAACCAAGTCGGTTTTGCAAGCTATCCCAACCTTTATGATGTAATTTTTCCCAACCCCCAAGGGGATTCTACAAAATATAAGAACCATACAAATGGACTTCCTATGGTGAGGAGAAGAAACAAGGAAAAAATGGGGACTGGTGGCTTGGGAGAAGGTTTGTAAACCAAAAAGAAAAGGAGGCCTGGGGTTACACAACCCGCAAGTGACCAATGATGCCTATGGGGCGAAACTCTGGTGGTGTTGGGTTAAAGAAACGACCACACCATGGGTCAACCTATGGAAGAAAAAGTATGCCACGTACATTTGCAACCAGGACAAAATCCACTTCAGAGGCACCAGGGAAGGTTTTTCCATATGGAACCTAGCCTAGCGCAACAAGACCTGAATCCAGACACACAACTTTTGGGAAATAAGGAATGGCAGAACTGCCCGATTCTGGGAGGATTCCTGGCAACATGAACCTAGAATGGAAAAACCGGGCTAGAAGGAACTCCAACAGGAGACGATGGTGCAAGGAAAAACCTGAGTCTACCATTACTAGAAACAAGAAACAGATCACAACAAATGGAGAATCTGGAACACTCTCACCCCACAGACTAGAGACTAGACCACAACAGTAGTAAAAGAGGTATAGGAGGAAATGGGGAGATGAAAAATTGCAGTCATGGACGAAAATGAACAGCTAAGATGGGGGCACAAAGCTGAAGGGGAATTCAATATTAAAGAAGTATGCCACTATATAACGGACCAGGACCAAGAAGACTCAACACATCAATAGGACAAGCTCTGGAACAACCCCCATTGGCCAAAAAAAAAATCTTCCAGTAGTTGATTCTACACAACCAAATACTAACTTGGGAAAACCTAAAGAAGAGAGGTTTCATATCCCCTTCAATATGCCACCTATGTTAAGAAAAGGAGGAAACAACGAACCATCTCCTGGATGAATGTCAAAACACAACAGAAGTCTGGGACTGGGTGGCAGACATCTTTCGATAGTCTAATAGGATCAGAGGTAATATTTCTGCAACTATAAACACATGGAAGGAAAATTACAGCGAAAACAAAGAGGTGAATCTTTGTTGGACCCTCATTCCCAGCATGATCATTTGGGAAATATGGAAGGAACGGAACAGATGCGTCTTCAGGAACCAAAGATGGACAGAAGGAAAGATCAAGGAAACAACAATATCCATGACAAGAGAAACGATACAAAGCCGTAACTACCAAACAGGAGGAGCGCAACTCATAGAATGGGATCTCAAAATTATAAAGGCTTTTTAACTGAAATAAGGACGCAACCCCAATCAGGTAAGTAGGTTTATGCAACTACAAGTAGGTGAGCACAACTAGAAACCGCCACCAGAGGGCTCCCTCAAGATAAATTTCGATGGGGTGTCGAAAGGTAACCTAGGATGGACAGGTATGGGGGAGTAATCAGGGATAGTTAAGGAAATGTTATCCAGCTGTACACTAGGATTCTGGGGAACTCAACCAACAATGTTGCGAAATTTGGAGCCCTGGAGACTGGCCTTGAGATACTACACTGGGAAGGGATGACCAATGTCATAGTGGAAGGAGATTCCATGTTGGTCATCAACACAGTAAGGAAACTTCAAAATGGCACCAGAGTGGGAAAAATTCAGAGGCACTGGCGCTTGGCTTACTCCCTACAAAACATTCAGGAGCATTTGCAGACGGGGATCATAGTGGAGTTGTGCTGGGTCCAAAGGTCAGCAAATGGACTAGCGAATAGAATCGCTAAAGAAGGGATCGACAAGGAAGGATGAGAACTAGATTCCACATGGAGTAACATCCCGAATGGCCAGTTTCATACAGATTGTACCCAACTAGCGGCAAAGTACTATGACGGTAGTTGAAGTACGGACGACCACATCGAGGTTGAAGGAACAGAATTAATTGAAGGGAAAGTAGGATCTAGGCAGAATCCAATAGGCCACCATGTAAAAACGAGTTACAATGCAGATCACGTTCACACCACAAGAGGAGGTACGACACCATGGTCTTGTCAATAGAATGAATTATAGGGGTTGTCTGTGGGAGAGAAGAAAGGTTAATCCATAGACAGTAAAGGATGAAGATCAAAAGGATAGCATGTGGGCAGGAATGGGTACACCTCATCCACTCACAGATATGATGGGAGGAAATGATTGGAGTACAGCGTGCAAGGAAAAGGATTGGCGCAGGGACGACGGTAGGGTTCCCAAGTGCACACACTCTGAAATAGTGAAAAGGGACCAAAAGGTACGCCTTTACAAGAGACCCATGATTACCATGATAAGATCGCATCGGGAGAAACCCCTTAAAAGAAGAAGCATCAGAGATAGCTACAGACCAGCAAACAGTAATTGTAGAGACCGGGAAGGGGTGAATAGAAGTGGAGGACGAATTCAAGAAAGAAGCCATTGCATTCAAACAGCGATGATAAGAATGAAGAATACCCAGAGTAAGAGTATCCCCCAGGGGGAGGAACTTCCAACGAGCGCCTGGAATATCACTAGGATGGAGCAGGTGGCCAGAGAGGCCAAAGGCACCTTTCTTGAGCAGGTCAATCCTAAGCGCAAAGCAGTCATTGAAAAGAGGGAGCGAGAAGTCAACACCAAGATCCAGGGAAAATCTTGGGCAGAACTCATCCAAGAAGCACACGAGATAAGGGACCGAGAGGCCACACAGCCCAGGACAACCCTCTACCACAAAACAGTGGAGGAAGCTTGGCATACAAAAATTTTGATAAGTAAGCTAAGAGCTGACAAGAATGAGACCAGTAGGGTGGAAAAATGTGGACAAAAGAAGGAGCTCACAGAAATTATGAGTTGCCTCAGCAACTTGGAGGCCAGCGCAAGAAGAATAGAAGAAGACTAGAGGAACCAAAATGAAAAAATGGAATGAATGGATGGACAATTCCACCTCTACCTCTGCTATGTCCACTACATAGACATTACTCCAGCAGACCGACGTGGAACAGCAGCCTGCATCAGAAATACATGCATGGTGGAGCAGAAAAATGAGAACGAGGCAAGAAAGGAAGGAAATGAAAGCCATCCAATCCTCTTGGACTAGCGCAGCCTCAAACCATGCTCATTTTGTTTATTGGTGTATGATAAACCTCTTTTATATGTTCTTGGTTTTACGTATATCTTATGGTATAAGTTTTTCAAACGAATTTTCAGAGACTGGGTCGGTTTCCTTGGGTGGTGGCCCAGCCCTCCCCTTGATTATGTAAACAGCGCAACTTTGGGATCCCTGATCTAGTTTCCTTTTTGGCATATCAAGGGATACCCCTCTTTTCCTTTTTGTACCATAATTTTCTCAATAATATAGAATCTCAACTCACTTACAAATATATGTATATATATATATATAGTGTTTATTCATTTATAAATAGTCAATAGCTTATAATTTCAATTTTTATGATGGTGAAAGGATAATTTATGTTTTATGGTGAGCTTATAATTTCAATTTTTATGATCTCATAAAAGATTAATTTATGTTTTATGATATTGTGCTAAAATTAAAAATGTTTTATTTCATTTTATTTATAAACACCATTGTACTATGTGAAGTAGAGATGATTCTCTATATAGAGGATCCAATTATGTAGCAATGAGAGATCAGGGTAGTTATCAAATTATAGTTTCTAACTTATAATTTAATTTTGGTTTGATTTGGAAATATGGTTACAAACAAGTCATCAAATTATAGTTTCCCACTTTGGAACCCCTTACCCCAAACGACACTCAGAGATGAGGGTTGAGGACTATAGGGTTGCTCAAGTTAGGTTTCAGGCTTCTCAATTGCCTCCTATTAATAATATTAGAATGGAAAAAACAACAAACAATATTGTATATTAAAAATATATGAGAGCTTCTTATGAGAGTGAAAACATAAAAAGAAAGTTTGAGCCCATGGTGATGAAAAAATAGTATTAGACTACCAAGGTAAAAGCCAGTTTTCATTGGGTGATATGGGTTTTATTCCAATCCATTCAAGTGATAATCAATTGACTTTAACAATGCAAATTGTAAATTTAAGCATATTGATCATCGCATCAAACTAGGCCCCTCATTTATTTTGATAGGGCGGCGTAGACTCCTATCAATCCAAAATTTAGTAAAAACTATTAACTCAAAATTGAAAATTCACAATAAATGACAATTGAGAACTAAATTGGTTATGTTCATTCTTGGTTTCTTTATTGAAAATTCACAATGAAATGGCAGTCCAACACTAAACTAGTTATGTTCGTCTTCGGTTTCTTTTTCGAGCTTTCAATATATTTATTCAGGAAAACGTGAAATAAAAATATGTACTTTAAAATAAAAATTGAAATAAAAACATGATCTAGAACCTATTTTAATATGTAAAATTAAAATATACTTTAATGTAAGTAAGCAATTTTAATTAAAATTTATATTGATATAAATGTTTTATGTATAGAAAAGGTTAGAAAAGGGTTGATGGATTATAAATCATTTGCACATTGGAAGTATTCACTAATGTCAGTAATATGACACCTACCATTAATGGAAGTATTCACTAGTGCTATTAATTTTTAATTAGGACATGTTAATCATACACTACCTTGAATTCTCAATATACTCCAAATTCAATTAAAAAAATATAAATATAAATGCAACAAAACCAAGCCTTAGTAGATGGTGTTATTTTTAATTTTTTGTTATCACGTCACAAAACCAAATTTTTTTTCAACTTAAGTTTTTTCAATCAAACTTAATGAAAATTGGCTCATAATTTCAATTTTGTTTTCAATTTGCTTTAAGATATTGAAATCTAAATGCACAAATTTATCAATTTAATATAATATCAACACTTTTGGAATCAAAATTCACAATTTCATAATTAAAATTGATACTTTTTAAGATGTATTTAAAATTTTTAATTAGGATGTTAGTCATACACTACCTTGAATTTTGAATATACTCCAAATTCAATTAAAACAGTGAAAATCTAAATGCAACAAACCAAGCCTTAGTAGATGACCTATTATTTTTTATTTTTTGTTATCAGGTCACAAAATCAATGTTTTTTTCAACTTAAGTTTTTTCAATCAAACTTAATGAAAACTATGTTTAATGTGTAGAATATAAGTAGTGTTAGGTTCATCATACACTTTTTTCAAGTAGCTCATAATTTCAATTTTGTTTTGAATTTGCTTCAAGATATTGAAATATAAATGCACAAATTTAACAATTTAATATAATATCAACACTTTTGGAATCAAAATACACAATTTCATAATTAAAATTGATACTTTTTAAAATGTATTTAAATTTTTTAATTAGGATGTTAATCATACATTACCTTTAATTCTTTGATTAGGATGTTAATCACTTTTTAAGTTGTTAAATTTTTTCTAAGCCATAACTAGTCCCTTATAATGACATGGAAATGGGTCCTAGTTTTGATATGAAGCTATCCTCTTCAAATGAAAAAACATTGAACAATCATTGCAAATAATGAATTCAAATCCTATATGTAGTAAATTGGTTACATGTATTAAAGGATTTGTGTATACGATCTGGATAATTTGTAGGATTAAAGTATAATCACCCAAAGTATAGGTCATTTTAGGTTCCCTAGATACAATCTATAGGTTCTTCCCTGAAATTGTAAATAAGGCTTGGTAAACTTTATAATTCATCAAAACTATAACTTTTCTTAATTGAATGGACCATGAAAGTAAACTAAACTCGAAATGATTCTAGAATCCTAGATATTCATAAATACATGTACTTTCAATGTAAAATACAAAATTATGGAATGTACATGTCACTTGTTTAGAGAAATCGTAATGGTATGCCATCTTCAATTTTTTTTTATGATCGTCTTTGGACAATTTCCATTTTATAACTTTTGGTTTTTGTAACATCCCGCTCTTGCACGCACTAAGTGAATTTATTCTTAGAGGACACTTTCTTGCAAGTGATCTGGATTATTATACTATTGGGCACTTGATTACTATTATGAGGCATTATGGATATGATGACATGTTATTTTGTTTTATTGACATAGACAGGTGCTATTGACTCGGTTCTCCTGAGTGTATAGGAATTTGGACCTCGAGGATGCATAGGCATCGATGAAACCCTTAGACTCTGGATCGAGTCAGGGAGTGGACTATTGGGGTTTGATTGTTGTAGATATGACATATGTACATCTGATTAGATGTTAAGATGATTTATTATTATTGTTGGCATGATTTGTTGATGATGCAGGCTTATGATAGCTTGTCGAACAGACTCACATGTGGAGTAGAGGGGTCACACACGACCACCAGAGATGTTGAGGGAGAGGTGTGGACAACAGCCCTGCCACAGCCTACT
Source organism: Picea sitchensis (assembly GCA_010110895.2). NCBI lineage: Eukaryota > Viridiplantae > Streptophyta > Pinopsida > Pinales > Pinaceae > Picea > Picea sitchensis. Next base: position 41,047 of record SNQJ01S0044677.1, on the reverse strand, counting down.
ATCACTCCCGTCGTGGCTCGAACTATAGGTTAACGATTACCTAGTTAGAGAAGACCCACGATGTCATGAGGGAAGACTACGATAGTCTCTCATGATGATTATAAGGGGCGTGCAATAAGGCAGGGGATTTATTCCTTATATCCCCTTAGTCTCCCACAAGATCACCTAGAGGAGTATTGACTCTCGGGGTTTGATGTCTACCAAGTCAGTCAAGAGGTGAGTGTCACCCTTGGAGAACGTAGTGTGTCCTGAAGGGAATGTCATGCAAGGAAAATGAAAAGAGGCGAGTGGCACCCTTAGAGCACATAGTGTGTCCTGAAGGGAACGTCGTGCAAGGAAAACAGAAAAAGGCGAGTGGCACCCTTGGAGCACCTAGTGCGTCCTGAAGGGCACGTTGTGATTTCAACAGATAAGTGAATAATCCTAGTCAACCTTAAAATGAATGTCGTAATAATTAAGATTTAAAAAAAAAAAAATTCCCTAATAAAAATGTCTCCCAACCTAGAAAATTAAAATCTAGGTCTAAGTGATACTTGTGGTAAAAAAAATAAAAAATAATCATAATTAAACATGTGACGAGAAGGGGGTAAGAAATTCATTTAATTTATTAAAATCAAATTATATCGAGGGATTAAAATTTTAAAAGGGAATTGATTTTTTTCTACATATGCTAATTAAAATTTATTAATTAAAAGGGAAAAGGGGTAAAAGGTAATTTTTCTACACTTGCTAAATTGAGTTTTAGTTAAGAAGGGAAAAGAGGGAAACTTTAAAAAATAGGAAACTATGGGAAAAGGGGGAAACATAAAGAAAAATGAAGCTTAAGGAAAAAGAAGAATGACTAACTTAGTAAGGAATATTTCCTTTAAGAACTCTCTAAATGTGAACTCAACTAGGAATTTAGTAAGGGCGTAAGTCATTAAAATGTGTAAGGGAATATGGGGAGACCAAGGAGCAATTTTAGGAATGCTTCTAGGTGGGTGAGGGAAATAGGAGTAATTAAATAATTAATGAAATTAATTTCTGGTGCAACTAGGGGGATGGGTGACATGTGTATGGGGGGAGGTTTTTCTGAATGAATTTAACGAAAAATAAATTAAATGGGAATTTGGGAAAGAAATCACTTAGAAACTATATAAAAAGGATGGAGGAGGAGGAGTATGGATCTTTTCTTGTGATGCATAACGTTACGCTGCAGAATGTTTGTCTTGACTGACTTATCTTGTGGGAGTTGGGATATCCAGCTCGATGACGAGTGGTAGCATGGCCTTGCGAGGCAAACTGGGAGATAGTTGATCTATGGTATAGTGTGCATGGCCCCGTTGCAGCTCGGGGGGCTAAGGGGGAATAAGCATGCCCCTAGCCTTGGCTGGGAGGTACCGATGAAGTCACATCAGTCGAAAAGAGGGAGATGGATGAAGCATGCGAGACAACGACTCAGAGCTATCACCTTGGGCTACAGTACGCATGATTTTGTTTTGAATGGAAGATTAATATTGATCTTGCGCTTTCATTTATGTACTTTTAATTGTGTAAAGAAAGTGTTTTACTTAGCGTTTCAATCGAGAACTTAAACTCATCATAGTGATGCAGGAGCATCGTACGTAGCCAGCCAAGCAGCATGAAGGTGGGAGACAGCTGGAAAAGCACCCATGCACATTTTGAAGTGTTTTGAAGATTAATAGATGGACATTAATGAAATAGATAAGGGAAGCGTACTTAAATTTATATCCAGATGTTGTAAACAGATCTTGAGCGTTGCTCTCATCTGTCAAATGTAGAGGCATTTATGCGTAATGAATGCAAGTAGGTAGATTTAATTTAATAGATTACACAGTTTCTGTAACGACCCTAGTTTGATAAATGCTTAAGAATTATAAAGTAAAACTAATTAGGGGATTAATTGTGGTAACAAGGTATTAATTAAACAAAGATGATTTAATGATATTAATTAAGTGAGTTATTAATTAATTAAAGGATATAATTTTGATTAACTAATTAATAATTTAACTACAATTCACATTTAATGACCTGAGAAATAAATCTAAGAGATCAATACTATATGTTATAAAAAGGTTGCGTATGCAACAAGGGATAATCTGTTAATCCCGAAAAGATAAAACATTAAAGGAAGGATAAGGGACATGCACGGTGGTGGTTGAGGAGGTAACTGCATGAGTCGGTGAAGGAGGAATAAGGGATGTAGGGAGGCTTACGAGAAGGGGGATTCAATGGAGGATGGATTGGGAGGACTATGGATTTGCAGTGAGTAGAGAGTTCTGGCTGTGGCATTTTGATCAGTTGAGGCACCGAGTTGTTGGAGGTTTTGGGCACGGGGGCCAGGATATCCATAGATATCCTGGAGTTAGGTAGTTTTCCTAGTTGGCAGGGAGGACAGTAGGTTTGGGAAGTTGTTCTTGTTTGTGGCTGGGTTGGTCTGTGTATCAGATAGCAGGAAGGTAATAGCAAGGCAGCAAGGCAACAACAAGGCAGCAAGGCAACATAAATTAGCATCAGAACCAGGTTATTTGTTAAGTTGTGTATTTATTTCATTCTGCCATGAAATCATTATTCATTGATAAATCTAAGTTACTGAAGTTGTTGTTATGAAAATCAATATTATGCTATGAAGTTATTGTCTCAGTTTATAAATAAATTGCTTATGAAACTTAATGATGTTTAGTAATATTTGGTTGTTACAGTTTAGAAGCATAGGAGGGAAAACGGATATAGACACCCTCGCCCTTGTATCATTGTATTTTTTTATGATTATTCAGAATTCATAAGCTGTAGAGCTGTAGCAGAGAGCTGTAGAGAAGAACCCATGTACAGGATCACTTGAGTTGATATATGAAGCTTTGACTCAACTTTCAT
>SNQJ01S0044677.1:14728-29245 GCA_010110895.2 Picea sitchensis | reverse complement strand
CTTTACTCTTACTGTCCATATGTTGTATGTTGCTTGATGACACATGAAGAAATATTAATAATTGTTAAGAAGGTATAAAATTGTTTAAGCTTATAAACAACTGATTCACCCCCCCCTCTCAGTTGTATTAGTATTTCCAACATTATGTGCGTAGATGATGAGCGAAGGATGTTTTTGCCCAGTTGTCTACCCCTGTTGATTTTTCTCGTGGTTGATTTGTTCCTTGTTGTGATATTCTATTGCTTTTCATTTTTCATCCTACAGTCATTGCCTACCTTCTTCTTGGGCAGAATGTTTATAGTTTAAGGGTTATGGTATCCTGTAGTGCATCCATGTATTTTAATTGATGAGAGTTTGAATTTGTTTTATTGTTGAATGACCAGTAATGAGTCCATTTTTCATTTAGTTTTTACTGTTGAAATAATCCCTTGTGTAATCGCTTCATAAGGTTTCACACACTTTTCAAAATAATACTTTGAGATGAGAATTTCATTTTTAATGTTGATAGAATCCTTGAAATAATCATTTCAAAATGATCATTTTATTTAATCATGTCGATTTAATTATTTGGAAACCATAATTTTGAATTCATCCTTTTGGAACAAGCAGTTCGTTTTTGTTTTTCTGTTGAATTATCCTTTGAATAATTGCTCCCTTGGAGATACCCTTTCCCTCAAGGTGTAATCGCTTCAATACGTTGCACAAGCCATTCGATAAAAGAGATCTGTTTCTAAAACCATTGCATTCTCGATTTACTGGATAGTCTGCGATTTGCTCTATTTTTGGATGGCGTTTTTACCCATCTCTTTATTGAACCACCATTTTTAATAGCAGATTTCTTTGTGGACATAATTGTGTATTTATTACATTGAGTGACTGCGTGTAGGACTATGTGTATGTGTGCATTCATTTCTTATGGTTGTGTTTTCATCTCTAATAGACAGTAATTAATTATGATAGACGACCATGCACATGCATGGCAGCGACTGGACAACGAACCTGTGTCGAATGACAATGATTTCTAAAATATTGTATGTCAGTGCTAACTTCCTTAAAAATACAATGATATAATTGATTGTTTATTTAGATATATGGGTTAATGCATTGACAGTGTTTGCAACATATTGGATAGTGATTTAAATATATTTGTATGAAAGCGAAATTGAATATTATGCACCTTCATAAATTGAGGACAACAACTTTAGCTAATAGAAAGAAAGTTTTCTTTAATAGACTGAATCTCACATATGTTTAATAGACAGCGTGTTGTGGTCATCATTTTTTACACTGAATTTTTTTATCATTTTTTGTTGTGATGACAGCGTGGTTACATGTGAATAACAACATGAGAATTTAGGTGGATGAGAGTGTGTTTATGTGTATATAATTAACAGCTATTTAATGAATTCGGCAGTAAAGGGTAATATCCATGTTCTTTAGCTTGCCCTTTACCATTCATTCTTATAGGTTCTCGGTGTGTGAAGTTGTATGCATGGTAGTCTCCTATTTGTGTCGTCTCTCAAGTCTCTTCTCAAGTTTATGCTGGTCACCTTCTAATCTGATCTTTGTTTAAATAGAATGGAATTATGAAGCAATTTTGTTAGCATTAATCTCCTTAATTTATACCTATTGAATTTTAGGTTTTAAACCACCTACCTTTTCACCTAACTTGAATAGTAAGGTAATAAAATTTTAAATGAAATTAGTGTTGTGAGAGGTAGTGGAATGATTAAGAGACCCCAACCATTCCAGGTTATGTATTTTGATGCTGTCAAGGTCAAGTTGAGTACCGGAATTGTCGAGTTATTTAAATTGCAAAGGAAACTTAATTTAAATAGAAGGGCCTTATGATGTATCTAGTTATTTATTCATTTCACCTCATCGAGTCATGTTGTAAATTTTTATAATGATATTTAGTCAGTGTTAAAATTTACCTGTAATCAATGGAATTGGGGATTGGGTTTCAACCATAATAATTATTGGAAAGTTTGGTTTATCTGAATTCTTCTTATGATCATTAATATTGAATGATAATAATATTAGATGATTTAATAAGGGTTGATAAAGTTATTTTTAAATTATATGTATATAGCTAAATAGTATTAATATTATATAAATCAATGAAATACCTTTACTTGTATTAAGATTTGTTCAGGTACATGAAGGTGCCTTGTTTAATAATTAGTGTAATTTGCATCATGTTCATATCATTGTTTGATGCATTTTTGTAACCTCGTGCCTTAAGGAGAACTAATTGGGGGTTGGTCATAGTTGTTCCACCGCACAGGTTGCCTTGTAGGAACCAAGAAATCCCTCGGTTAGTTGCAAAAATTAATTTTAGTGATGTTTCCTTGCGTCTGGTTGATGTGGTGATTGGGTGCTTGGGTTTTTTGTCTTGTGGTCTTCTTGTCAGTTATTTTGGCTCTTAGCACCTTGAATTTTCCTTGAGTCATCGGTCCATATAGGTTATGTTATGTGAGGGTTATTTTCGTGCCTATCACCTAGGGACGACATGATTCCTGATGAGGGGATCATGGTGCACCCTTATGGATAGAGGCAAATGATAAATTGGTCGAAGTCTCTGCTTCTCGTGGTGGGTGTTGTTTCTGCATAGTATTTTGTTGTTGCCGTCAAGTTGTATTTCCTTCATGTGTTTGGTTTGGGTGCCATAGAGGTTCTAGTTATTGGTTGTCGAGGCCATTGTGTTGGAATTTTGGACGTTTTCCTTAGCTTGTAAGCGTTTTCGCGTTGTGTGTCGGGCAGGTAGTCATTTCTTTCCTTGATTTACGCATGTTTCACCCAGTTGCTCGATGTGCTACGGTGTTGAGTCATTTTTGTCTGTTTCCTGATCTACATGCATGGTGAGCGTCATCAGGCTGTGTGGTTTAATGATTTTTTACGTTTCCTTCCTGCCAAAAATTTTAAAAAAAATTGCTTTGCTTTTAGTCGTAATGATTGGGGTCGTTACATTTTTTTCTTGATTGAACTTCTATTAACTTTATGCGTGTTGCACGTACCAAATGAATATATTGACAACTTATGACATCTGACTAGTAGTCTTGAAAATGAACATGAGTATCAGTTTGATGGGTTTCTTGAAAAAAATATCCGTTCAATACGATGGATCCTCTTTCATATATAAAATAGTTATCATCAAAATCTTCTAATAAACTCATCTTTTTTTCTATGCCTCACATCAAATAATATTTCACATTTTCATTATTGTCTACAGGTGAAACCATGACAAAGACATCTCCTGCAAATAATTTGATATGTTGGACAACAAGTAGTTCATGTTAGATTATCACACAAGTACATCTACAAGTTATTTGAAAAAAATTAAACATAAAAATTATCTTCTCTAACAAGATCAGAAACTCTATCGCCATCAACTGAAACTATAGTTTCATTTTATTCCATCTCCTATGAGCTTGCAAGTGGCATTTTCCATTTTATATTAAGTTTGTTATGTCACCAAGATTTAACATATTCCACATTTTTTTTCTCGCAAATCTCTATGGATTTTGTGTCCTCTAGAGACTCATTTCTTCTATCAAATGCAAACACATTTTGATAGTTTTTTTTTTAACTGAATGCATTTTTCCTGTCCCATGTATTGTACCATCTTCATATGGGATTTATTTATTTACATCTTGGATTCCAACATACGAAAAAAACATGCACAAGACAAGAACTTGTTAACTTGAAATCTCTCAAGAAAATGATTGAAGATCATATAAATTTAAACACGTGAATAAAAATATCATGTGTATGTGTGTAACATGTATATATAGACACACTCGTGCACATCCCTTGATGGATTATTGTTGCTGGTGGAAACACTTCACGGGATTGTTTGAATTGTAGATCTTTCCATTGAGCTCTATGTGAATGCTTGGTGTATTTATAAATTTCTTCCTCAAACTTCTTCAAAAAATCTATCACACAAATTTTATCTACTTTCAAATCAATCCTTTTGGAAATAACATTTCAAGAATGTGGAGTTGTGCTATTGATATATTCATATCTCTTCCAATTGATTTTTATATTACAAAATTATTGATCATTCATATAAATAGGATACTTTGAGTGAAACGAACTTAGATTTCCACAACAATCACATTTCTTTCCACCAACACATTTTGTTTGGTAAAATAATTCATCACCTTATCTTTCGCATAGAATTTCAGATATAAAATCATGGAATGTGGAAGGAGGAGGTGAACTTGGCCATAAAGCTTTACCAAAATCAAGAAAAGTGTCATAATATAAATCAAATTCCACATGATAACGACAACAACAAGTGTCATGAACAATGATGGGTCTAACAAACCATGGTTTTTGTTGCACAAATGTATTGATGTAAATTTTAACTTCTATGTGTTCTTCTTTGAACTTATTGAACAATTCTATTTGTGTCAATGGAAATATATGTTTTGGATATTCTTCATATTTTTTTCATGCTACTCTTCGTTGCAACACATCCATTGTATGTGTTGAAACACGAGATTCTGTCAACCAACAATTACGGGCAGATTCTTTAACATTTTTCTGCAAGTCTATTGATGCAAGAGCATCACTCCACATCATCAAGCACCAGCCAACCAGCACACCAAATACGCATTCAATGGAAGGAGAGAGGCGCAACCCTCTCATTTTTCAAATTTTGAAAATGTAATTAAATGATTGTAAGGCCGAAGAGCCAAGCCGTACCTTTGAGCAAGTTGTAGTTAGTGTCGCCTTTAATGGTTGACGTGTTGATGGGGATCTAGATCCAATTCGGATTAGATGGCCCATTCAATGTAATTCATTGTAATTAATAAGAGTTGGTGAGGATGGAGGGAAGCGCTCAAGGAGCCCCCTTTGTAAAACGATCTCCTTTGTATCTGTAGGATTAGTCTGTAGAGAAGAATAAAGAGAATAGGTTGGATAGAAGAGAAGAAGCCGTGACTTTGTTACAGTCCGGGCTTGAGCACATTGTGAAGAGGCATTTCATATTAATACAAACAGAGAGCCGTTTTTCCTGCATGTTGTTGTTCACGTGTTTGTGAGTTCATGAATGAATGTATCTATGTGTTGATGATATGATGTAGATGTATGTTTGTACGCATTTGCAGGTTACAAACAGAAATTGTTTTCTGTTGGGTTCTTTGATTCTGGGTCTGAGCTCTTTGTGGTTTCATGAAAGAGTTCATGACAGAGTACTACGGTCTCTGAAAACTAGTGCATAGAGTGCACTTATGAATTCTGCGGAATTTAGACAAAGATGTGCCAAGAGGGCACACCAGAGGAAGTCATTGACTCAAGGAGGAAGCCTCAAGATCGTTGAACACCTTGAAGGAAGAACTGTGCAGAGAAGGGCACAGGAAAGACATAATTTCTGATAATTCTGTGAGACTCTGCCAAGAGGGAATTGAGTGGATGCACAGGGTGCACAGAAGGAACTCTATTTCAAGTTCAGTGAGAAGACAAATTCATTGAAGATTCTGTAGAAGCTCTGCCAGGAGGGCATCGAGCGAATGCAGGGAGAGCACCAAGAAGAACTCTTTTTTCGAGTTCTGAGATAAGGGAAGTGTCACAGGGAAGACACGCATAGGGTTGTTGAATACCCTGTAGGCTCTGCAAGGTGTGCATCGAGCAGAAGGATGCCAAGAGGGCATGAGGCATTTCTTTCTAAGAAATGACCTTGAATCTGAGTTATTCGAAATATCAGCAGCACAAGGAGTGTGTGAGAGTGGACTTGTTCTAAGTCCATAAGATAAGAAGAGAAAGCGCAATAAGAACACGCATAGAGAAAACATTTCAAGGTTTTTGAGTTGACAAAGCTCAGGAGGGGAAGCGTTTCTATAATGCAGACAAGACCCAAAGGAATTGAGCTTGCAGAGGAAGAAAAGGTCGAGGCCTTTGAAGCTTTCAAAATATTCCAAGGCTCAGAGAGAACACATGCTCAGGAAGGAGAAACAGTAGTCATTGGATTGGTACTGAGAGGAGAAGATCTGGATCGTTGAATCTACGTCCAGGCAGCAGCAGGAGAGCGTGCAGGAGAATGGATCTGAGCTATCAGATCTAGCACCAAGGACGGATAGTCATCAGATTCGGGAGAAGGTGCGTGAAGTTTAAACCTCGTAACAACAGAAGGAAGAGGACTCGTCAAGTCCTGAAGCATCGGGACCGTCCATTTTGGAGGTCAGGTGGCAGAGATCTGGATCATCTCTCGAATTCGGGTATCGCGAGCGGGGAGGCGAAGTTCTTTACGCTTCAAAACCATGAGTCACGAGATCGCGATTCGACCTGAGTCATCGATCGAGGAGGAAGGAGAGACGTGAGATTTGGCGCCTTGCTACCTCGTGTATCGGGGTCTCGGAGGGTGAAGGAGTTGCACCTTGATTGTCCAACTTGCGAAGTGTGGAGTGTCGAGGGCTCGTGTGAACACGTGCACATCCGTCAAGTGGGGACCGCGTGGTTGATAGGTGGCGCAACATAGAGCGCACAGAGAAAAGTGGAAGTGGGTGACAGGTGGAGGACATACATCACCTGGAAAGGAGTCAACCCATTGTTTATTTATCGCGTCTCGGGGATTCGCAAAGGAGGATCAGGAGGGCTCAACACTCCAACTCATGAAGTTACGAGTTGCGAGGGGTGATAGAGTTAGGCCCTAGTCGGCGGTCACTTGTAGAGGCACTAGCGAGAAAGGAGCCATACCCGTATCTCATTCTCAGGTATTGTAGGTTTGGAGTCGAGGGTCTTCAACTCATAAACTCACGAGATTGCGAGTCATGAAAAGCGCTTACGCTAAATCCTAGGTTTTGGTCATGTGGAGGCAAAGACTCACACCTAGTGCACGTGGTGTAGGTGGAGTTTTCGTGAAGGACCTGTGGATCGGATTCATTGAAGGTTTCAGCAAGGAACCAAAGGAGCCGCTTCGGCTCGATGTGAAGGAAGAATGATCCTGAGTGGATCTTGGCTCGAGGATCAGAGGGGGTCTGCATCAGTGTGGTATCAGAACTTGTTTTTGTCTATATATTGTAGGCATAGGGAGCAAGAGAAAAAAGGAAGACAGAGTGTTGAAGCTCTGTGGTTATTGTTCGTAGATACGCAGTAGTCAAATGGTACAGTCAGGTAGACTATAGGAGATGATGGAAGTGCTCTCAGTTGTAGAGTGACAGCAACAAGTTTTCGAGGAAGGAAGAAAGGAACAGGAAGATGGCTACTAAAGGCCATGAGCATGGTGGAAGAGGAGACCACCAGCAGATGAGTAAAGAAGAGATTCATAAATAACTCACTGAGATAAGGGAGAGAATGGAAGAGCTTTCACTGCAGATGCAGCAAGATGCAAAGATGCATTGGGTATATGAATGGCCCATGAAAACGAAAGCAAAGTAGCCAGTCAAGAAATTGTTGGCTAGGAGGAAGTGAAGACTGTTAAGAGGATGGTTGAGGTATGTTGAACACCTCAGAGATGAAGAGGAGATGGTTCATGTGTGTGAACCAGAGACTGAAAGAAATCTCAGTGATAAGGAGGAAGAGAGATCGAGCAGATCTCTCAGAAGCTGCCATGCGGGCAGTGAGGAATTTTCAATTTGCCAGGTGGGCAATAAGAAGAGGTCACAGGATGATCTCAAGGACTTCCAGGAGTGCAGGACAAAAAACTCAGGTTTCCAGAAGGGGAATGAGATGAGATCATTGGAGGATCTCATAGACTGCTAGGAGGGCAGAGAGGAAATCCCATATTGCCAGGTGGGCAAGGGAGAGCAGATGAGACTGTCTGAAAGTCTCATGAACTCAAGTATGAGTTTGGATCAATGAGAGGAGCTGACAGAGAAGATGAGCTCAGAGGTGATTTCATATCAGCAAGGAGAGCTGATAGAGGAAGATCGGAAGAGCATTCTCATGATTGGGGGAATATAGGTATTCCTACCACATCACCCATTTGAGGCGAAAAATTGTGTTGTCGATGCAGCAATAGTAGAAGGAAAGCCAACAAAAACGGTCATGAAAGAAGAATTGGGGAAGAAACTAGGAGATACCCCAGCAGAAAAAGAGCATGCGGATAAGATGCTCACTCCATGGGAGATGGAATTGGAGATGCTGGAGGATTGGTTGAACCATCCAGAGTCGGTAGATGACTGCCATGAGTAGACAATCATGGAGATTTCAAGAGAAGAGAATTCTGAGGAATCGCTCAGAAATTTCATCCAGGGAGATAAATAGATGATGATTGTAGTGTTGAGGCATGTAGTAGAAGATGAATTAGAATTCCAGTCTGAGGAGAAGCTGGAGGAAGCTGGAGATGCAGCAGAAGGAGAACTGGCAGAAGCAAAGCTATCAGAAGGGGAAGTTGAGAAGAGACTCAATGATAAGACTGCAGAACTGAATTTTGCAACAGAGTGGAAAGATGAGGCCACAGAGGAAGAAGATAGCATGGGGGATATAATTTATCTGCCCATTGATAAGGATGAAGAAGTGCAGTCGAGGAGACTTCATAAAGAGAGCCAGCCATGGGAGCAATTGGACGAGATAATTGAGGAGATTAGAAGGTTGATGATCAGATCAGCAGAAGCAGTCAACAAAGGGAAGCTGAGCAGAGGAGAACCTGCCATAGCAGTAGGGAAACAGATACAACAGTAGCAGGGAATCAATGGAGCAGATGGACAGCTCCAAAGAACTGTTTGGGATCCAGGTGGATTTCAACAGCGATGTTGAGAATCTCATGAGTAGGATCTCATGAAATTTTCATAGATGAGGAGTATGTTGCAGGATCATCACTCCACGTCATCAAGCTCCAGCGAACCAGCACACCCAATACACATTCAATGGAAGGAGAGAGACATAGCCCTCTCGTTTTTCAAATTTTGAAAATGTAATTAAATGATTGTAAGGCCGAAGAGCCAAGCCGTGCCTTTGAGCAGGCTGTAGTTAGTGTCGCCTTTAATGGCTGACATGTTTATGGGGATCTAGATCCAACTTGGATTAGATGGCCCATTCAATGTAATTCATTGTAATTAATGAGAGTTGGTGAGGATGGAGGGAAGCGCTCGAGGAGACCCCTTTTGTAAAAGATGTCCTTTGTATCTATAGGATTAGTCTGTAGACAAGAATAGGTTGGATAGAAGAGAAGAAGCCATGACTTTGTTACAGTCCAGGCTTGAGCACATTGTAAAGAGGCATTTCATATTAATACAAACAGAGATCAATTTTTCCTGCATGTTGTTGTTCACATGTTTGTGATTTCATGAATGAATGTCTCTATGTGTTTATGATATGTTGTAGATGTATGTTTGTACGCATTTGCAGGTTACAGATAGAAATTTTTGTTTGTTGGGTTCTTTGATTACGGGTCTGGGTTATTTGTGGTTTCATGCAGGATTTCATGACGGAGTACTGTGGTATCTGAAAACCAGTGCATAGAGTGCACTTCTAAATTCTGTGGAATTTAGACAAAGACGTGCCAGGAGGGTGCACCAAAGGAAGTCATTGACTCAAGGAGGAAGCCTCAAGATCGTTGAACAACTTGAAAGAATAACTATGCAGAGAAGGGGACAGGGAAGACATAATTTCTGAGAATTCTATGAGACTCTGCCAAGAGGGCATTGAGTGGATGCACAGGGTGCACAAAAGGAACTCTATTTCGAGTTCAGTGAGAAGATAGAGTCACTGAAGATTCTGTAAAATCTCTACCAGGAGGGCATCGAGGGAGTGCAAGGAGTGCACCAAGAAGAACTATTTTTTCAAGTTCTGAGATAAGGGAAGTGTCACAGGGAAGACACTGATAGGGTTTCTTAATACCCTGTAGGTTTTTCAAGGTGTACATCGAGCAGAAGGGCACCAAGAGGGAGTGAGGCATTTATTTCTAAGAAATGACCTTGAATCTGAGTTATTCAAAATCTCAGTAGCACAAGGAGTGTGCAAGAGTGAACTTGTTCTATGTCCATAAGCTCAGAAGAGAAAGCGCAAGAAGAATGCGCATAGAGAAAACCTTTCAAGGTTTCTGAGTTGAAAAAGATCAGGAGGGGAAGCGTTTCTATAACGTAGACGAGACCCAAAGGAATTGAGCTTGCAGAGGAAGCAAAGGTCAAGTCCTTTGAAGCGTTCAAAATATTCCAAGGCTCAAAGAGAACGCGTGCTCAGGAAGGAGAAACAGTAGTCGTTGGATCGGTACTGAGAGGAGAAGATCTGGATCATTGAATCTATGTCCAGGCAGCAGCAGGAGAGCGCGTAGGAAAATGGATCTAAGCCATCATATCTATCACCAAGGACCGATAGCCGTCGGATCCGGGAGAAGGTGTGCAAGGTTTAAACCTCGTAATAGCAGAAGGAAAAGGACTCGTCAAGTCTTGAAGCATCAGGACCGTCCATTTTGGAGGACAGGTGGCAGAGATCTTGATCATCTCGTGAATTCAGGTATCGCAAGTGGGGAGGTGAATTTCTTTACGCTTCAAACCCATGAGTCCCAAGATCATGATTCGACCTGAGTCATCGATTGAGGAGGAAGGAGAGCCATGAGATTTGGCGCCTCGCTATATCGTGTATCAGGGTCTCAGAGGGTAAAGAAGTTGCACCTTGATCGTCCAACTAGCGAAGTGTCGAGTGCCGAGTGCTCGTGCAAACATGTGGCACATCTGTCAAGTGGGGACCGCGTGGTTGATAGGTGGTGCAACGTAGAGCACCCAGAGAAAAGTGGAAGTGGGTGACAAGTGGAGGACATGCGTCGCCTGGAAAGGAGTCAACCCATTATTGATTTATCGTGTCTCGAGGATTCGCAAAGGAGGAGCAGGAGGGCTCAACACTCCAACTCACAAAGTTGCGAGTTTCGAGGGGTGCTAGAGTTAGGCCCTAGCTGGCGGTTGCTTGTAGAGGTGCTAGTGAGAAAGGAGCCATAACCGTATCACATTCTCAGGTATCGGAGGTTTGGAGTCAAGGGTCTTCAACTCACAAACTCGTGAGATCGCGAGTCATGAAAAGCACTTGCGCTAAGGCCCGGGCTGTGGTCGTGTGGAGGCGAAGACTCATGCTTAGTGCACGTGGTGTAGGTTGAGTTTTCGTGAAGGACCTGTGGATCGGATTCATTGAAGGTTTCAACAAGGAACCAAAGGAGTCATTTCGACTTGAGGTGAAGGAAGAACGACCCTGAGCAGATCTCAGCCCAAGGGTTAGGGGGGTCTGCGTCATCTATCTTTGTAGGGTTGTCTAGAAATCACTGTCCAACAAACAAGTTCATCATTTGCATCTACTTGAAATCAAAAATTTCTATGTTTGTACAATGTTTTGCTTGATGTTCCCAGCACTTTTTCCATGTGTCATGTCAAACAATCTTTTATATTGCTAGATGAAACAATTGTTGTTTGTATCACTCTACGTGCAACACTGACATCGTGTTTTCAAGATTTTCCAAAAAAATTTCATACACCAGTTATATTGTTAAAGACATTTTGTTTCACCTTTGTATCTTTTGTTGAATTTTGAATACCCAATAATGATATAGCTTTTTTTAATTTCTTGACTTTATTAGAAAGAGTAAAAGTTGAGTTTGTAATGTTATTGATTCATCTTTGAAAAAAGTATTATACATATTCTTAGTTTGATATCTTATATAATGCTTAGTTTCTTTCTTCCTAAATTTGTCAGTATCAACATTTTCTAATATTCCATCATCAATGTTTATAGATTCCCCTGCATATTTCAATTTAAAGTTTATATTAAAAACCAAAACCCGAACATAAATTCACTAAACTATATACAAGTGTTCATCTTATATTATCTAAATTTATGTACATACTTATAGGTGATTCGATTTTTGCTTCAATTTCGGTTTCAACATATTCATCGACATTATGAGACAAATCTATTTATGTTTTTTGAAAAACATCAAATAGGAATTACAATCAATTACATTAAACAATAGTTTAAATTTGAATTCTATACTTTTAATATAGACAATATGTGCATGCATACCTAGTTGGACTTCTTCTTGTTGAAAATCTCTATTTACATCATCATTGTTTCTTTCTTCAATATTTGCACGTTCTCCTTTATTTCTCCAATAATTCTCTTTCCTTTGTTCATTATGGTGAGTTTCATCTCGAGTGTGATCAAATTTTCTCTTTCGCAAACTTTTGTTTCCCATGAGTATAGTTATCTGCAAAAGTTTTTTAAAAAATCAACATTTCAGAATAGTCTTAGAAAAACTTCATTGTCACAAAAATTATTAAAAAATAATATCACTAATTTTATGTTCAACAAAGGCTTCACCTTGAAAAAAAATTCAACATTTAGCTTTCAATATATAAATTGTTATTCCAATAAAAACTTGAACTTCAAAAAAATAAACACTTTTTTTTTTGTATTCGAAGCATCAACTACCTTGTTAGAAAAAACGAAAAAGATGATTTGAAACTTTTTTTAGGTGCTCTAGAAAACCATGAAACAAGCGAGTGAATTGTGTTAAATGTGTTCAACCAAAAGCATATTTATAAGATTTGGCACGTAGTGAAACAATACGACGTGTCTCTTCATTATTTTTGGTCAACGAAATTCTCTCACCCACCTTTTAGCCAAAAAAAAGGTTGTTTCGAATGAAAATCTAGGAAACAATTTATTTTTAACGGATTCTGTTAGAATTACATGTTTTGGCCGAAAAAACTTTCTTTCGACTGAAAGATTCTTTCGGTCAAAAACAAGCGAATGGGACTGTTTGCAGGAACCTGACAATTCCCTCTAGCTTATCTGAACTTTTGAGGTTGCGAACTTCTGTAAATACTCAGAATTTAGTTTCGAAATTGATGCCAACATTTGCAAAATTGAATCGACTTTCAATGGATATAATTTGTTTTCATTTTCATTATTTTATCTAATTTTATTTAATTTTAAAAAAAAAACACTACATAATATTTCCAGCTGACATTATGATTGAGTGAAATGAAATATTTGTATCTCTCAAAATACATACTGTAAAATTAAGAAAAAATTATATTCAAAATCCTTAAACTGTTATTTTCGAAAGGGTATTTTTAGCATGGATGATTTTAGGGGCTAAATTTCGCTCATGGGCTAATTTTCCATGGTTTTTCCAAAAATGAGATTCGTTATTTTAAAAATATTCGCCCAAATTCTATAGGATAAAATTATTTTACCTTTAAAATCACCAAAATTTTATAAAAACTATATAAAATCCTTAGAAATTTGAATATTTTTACAAAAATATCGCCAATCATTTATAGTTGGCATATGAACGATTAGTAAGATTCGCCAGGGTTTCTAAATTTTAAAATAAATTTCCATCCTTAAGATCATCCCTGATTTTTAGATTTTACTTTTAAGTAAAAAATAAGATAGATACAAGATGAGGAAAAACATGTGTTTAAAATATGCAATGTTTTCAGCTTGGTCAACTTCAAAAAATTCTAGAAATTATAATATTTATCCCTTATATTCAAAATTATAGTCATAATAAAATAGAGTCTCTATAGATTGTTGTAGTATATTTAGTTTGTCAAAAACAAAAGTATAATAATAGATACATTGTTGGGGGGCGGATAACTCATTATCATTCCTTTCATGTTTATGGAAAATACTGTTCAACAATTGTCAAATTGACATATCAAATCTCAATAAAAAAAAATTGAAAAATAGTCAGTGGAAAGTTAACAAAATTCTTCACAATTTTTGTTTTTACTGTAAAGTGAAATTCTAAAAAAAAAAAATACTTTTGTATACGGGAAGTTGAATAAGTTGTGAAAATACAGTTTTTTGTTTTCTCATAAAACAAGAAAAATAGACACCCATCTTCAGGATTTTACCCATATGCATGAGTCAATTTAGGCTAGATTTGTAAGATGTGTAGGATGAGTCAATTTAAGATGGATTTGTAAATTGTATATTAAAAATTAATTTATATTTCTTCATTTCTTCATAGTTTGAAGGGTTCACATTTTCAAAGAATGTTATCTCCATGGATGAGGGAGTTTCATAGATTTGTAATTTGAATGGATGTTTCCTTGATAGTTAAGTTGAATGATGATTCTTTTCATTCACCTTGAAATGATGATCCTTTACTTTTGCATTTGTGATTTATTTTTCACAGCATCCAAAGTATAGTTTTTACCAATATAAAATTAGTTGTAGTATGATTTAGTGAAGAATTTTGTTTAAATATTTGAAAACAATAATTTATTTTCCTATTAAGCAATTTGATTTCCATTTAATAAGTTGAACAACTTCATCCAATCAAAATTGTAATGGTAGGAAAGGTAAATTAATGGGCTTTATTATGGATTGATGAAGGGTGAGCACGTAGAATATCCAAATTTAATATGGATTATTGAAGGGTGAGTTGGTAGAAGAGTGAGTTTTAATATGAGTTGGTAAATGAATTTATCAAATAATGGGTCATAGTTTAATAAACCATATTTGAACATCATCTTCATAAACATAATATTTTTTTTATAATCTCAATTAACATATGATAGCATTATACTTTCATAAAATAATTTTTTTTTAATAAATTATTTTATTTTCATT
>SNQJ01S0044676.1:63633-76517 GCA_010110895.2 Picea sitchensis | reverse complement strand
GAGTCAGTGTTGTGGGATGGGTGGATTTATATGTTGTTATTGAGTCTTGTTATTGGTTATCCTTGTTTGGTTTGAATTTATTGACAGATTCATTTTTGTTTTTAGTAACATGGCATGAAGGGCCTAAAATGTACATGGTTTAAACTTTTTCAGCGGTCATCGATTGACAAATTCAGGTCTATAGTACAATTCTTTAACATCGCCAATACATTTTCCGCATCAGCAAGATCCAAGATATAAATCACAAATACAGACAACCATAAAAAATCGTTGATCTTTGATCACCGATGCATTGCCAACATCGGTAGGATAGGATGTTGTATCGAGGGATGTATGTTTAAAGAAAATATCTGATGTTGAAAAACGTTTCTCACGTAGAGGTGAAAATAAATAGCCACATGTCTTTGCCCCGTAAATAGTCCATATGAATCGGTCTTTTCCCCACATCATCTTTTAAGGTTCTTAGTGTCATATCTATACTTCCATGTCATCATTGTATGACGGTTTTGGTCGGCATCATAACTTTTTGCTAAAGGTATCAATGAAACAATGTCCAATAAAAATTGTCGATGCTGATTCATTCATCAACTATCGACAGACTGATAGGTTACCAAATATCGAGGTTTTTCATTGAACCTTCATCATTATACACTGGAAATCCTAGATGATCCGTGTTGTTGATCCATTCAAAATACCTTGCTATTTTCCTGACATCGATCATACTAGTTTCTTGTGAAAACGAAAAGGTTTGGTAATTTGATGGGACAACCCTAGATAAGGTAGGACAAGTTTTTTGATTTGATGGATAAGTTAAATTTTTGTGTAACCTATACCATGGCCCTGCGCGCCAACCAATAGTCAAAATTTGAATTCGCCAATGAACTACGAAGTAACCCACTCCTACGTCACCAACATCCATCACATTTAATCCTAAGCATGGTGAAGATTCTGTGATAGATTGTGCAGATCACATTTACACTCCTGAATTTAAGACTTGATGCAAAAAGGTAAGTATACTTTCTGTTTAAACTTACAAGGTCATACCAAAACATGGTATTATGTTCACAAATCGCTTATTCCCCGAAGTAGTTGAAGGAGCGAGAGAAAGTGTCCAGGAGGTTACAAATCGCTCTCTAATTTTGATTACCAGTAAGACCAAGTTAATTTATTGCAAGAAAGAGGTAAGTATTGTCTTTATCATTTATGTACTTGCAATTGTGTCAATGACACTTTTTGAGGTTGGTTGACGACTCACTATAACATTTTTTTTCTTTTCTGCAGAAAAAAGCCTCCAAGAAAGCCAACAACTAGGCACTCCCCAAGAAGGCCCAAGATGAAGGAACCCGAGGTCGACGAAGGGTCTACATTGGTCGTTGCAAGAGAACTTGATTTTTTATCAAAGATGAAATTAGTTATCCACATATCTACCAAAATGGAGTTTACCCAACCTCTGATGTTCGGCAACACAGAGGAAAGCACTGGATCTAAAGTGGTGCTCCCACATTGGGGAGACCTGTATTGAAAAATCAGTCAGGAGGATTACCTGGAGTTCACACCTCACAACAACCCGAACATCATAATATTGGATGATCAAGTGGTATTGAACATTAGGAGATCATATCTTCATAGGGTGGTTTGTTGGACCCCAATTTTTCCTTGCATTGAAATATTAGGATGGTTAATTGACCACACAAACATAGTGAAATAAATGTCAACAATGTGGAGGGAAAATGTGTTGGTGTTTTCCTTCTAGTTGAGGTGCAAAAGTATTATAAATTTAGGGACATAGAGGAAAGGTTAAACACATATTTCATGGTCAAATTTTATGAGTATCATGACACCAACAGGTTACTAGCCTCATGGTGGAAAGAAGACAAAAACTTCACAAACATAAACACTGGCTGGTACAACATGGTAAATATCAGAGCACCCTACATGTATTTAATAGCTTTGATTTGCAAATTATATGGAGAAAAGGATTGCTCAAAATTTTTAGAAGCTTGGATGCCCTTGGCATATACCGTGGCAATTTTTGGGAGTAGTTTCAATTGGGGAGACATTGTTTCCAAACATTTGAGTACTAATATCATACAGGCCCAACCATCGAAGGAAGGAAGGAGACGTTCCAATCTTCTACATGGCATCCTACCTACTATATGTAATCTGCGCAAGAAACATTTTTGCAGGTATGAATTTAAGCTGGCATATTGTCGAATTGTGTGTACATGTTTATTTCAATATATTATGGGAGAATAGGTACAAAAGATCTTATTCCATGATATGTTATGGGTTCATAGCCATGATATATTTCATTATCTTTAGAAAGGAATTCCTTAGGCTTTCGGTGGCATAAAAAAAGATGATAGCTAAAGTTGGCCACTGGTCATTTGAAGAGACAAACACCTATATCAGAGTGTTTGGAGCTACTGGTGCACCCCACCTACTCCTCATTCATGTACCAAATCATCTCATATTGAGATATATTTGTTACCATACCTTTTTACAAGGTTATAATGCTTCCTTGGTAATGGATAAGAAGAGAGCTTCCATTCCCTATGGTTTTGATATAGGATTTTATATGGTCAAAGACATTGCGCAAGTGAAACAAGAAGGGTTAAATCATCTTGAGTATCGGCTCCCCACATGTCTCTTTCGCAAGCATTATTCAAATGGTTTATATCCCCAAAACATGTCAGAGGTATCCTCCTATTGGCCATATGCTCATGATTTTTTTGAAGATGAAATATTTACCGAAGGCGCCCAAGACTAGAAGGAAGTGCTCCATAGAAATGATAACCTAAACATGACCAAATTTAAAGTAATGAGCATGGATGAACAAGTTGATACTATAGAGCACACTTCTCAAGAATCATTAGGGTAAGAGATGAAAATCGAGCAACAAAAGCGACCGAGGCACAGAGAAGGGGGATATTGTTACTAGAAGAAGTCGAAAGAGCTATTGCAAGTATAGTGGAAGAGGCCTTACTCAATCCTTTGATAGGACCTTTGAGAATCACCCCGGTAGGTAAAAATAAGGAGGCATAACCAAAAAATTCAAATACAATCCCATAAGAAGAAAGTGTCGACCAAGAAAACACTAGCCCTATGCCACCACAGGCAGGATTGTTTGTGACTACTACAACTCAACAAAGGTCAGCAAGAGTATCAAGTGGGATGGGTATGCCTACTATCCTCATATATTTAATCACCATATGTGACGATGAAGAAGGATCAGAAGCTTCGCACATAACCCCTGACCAATCACACAAAAGGAGGAACCAGGGGAAATATCTGCTCCAGCTTCTGATGTTTTGATCCCAAGTATTTAGGAAGGAAACCATGAGGTTAGGAACACTCTTGACACTATTTTTCCCAATAAACCTGGAACATAGCCTCGGGGTGAAATCTCTAAGAATGAATTGGATCCAGGTGAACAAGAAGGAGGAACTGGGGATCCAAAAATCGACATCTCAATGGTTGAATTCCCAACTAGTGCCGATCCTTCACCTATTTCCCCAGCTAGGAAAAAGACTTCATCAATTGACGAGGACCAACAGAAGGACAAATCACCAGATCATACATGAATCTCTCCTGCTAAGGAATTAAAAGAACCTACCATGGAACATCTCTATATGGAAGGAATCCTAGGTAGTACTTTATCCTGGGGAGATCAACAGATTCCTGAATCGGTAGATGAAGTCATCGATATATAGGTAATTTCTTATAACAGGAAAATGAAATATGTGGTGAGAAGAACAATCAAGAAAAGGAAGCTCACACTCGATAGCACACTTCTCATAACCATAGAGGAAACATTGTTTAACACAGAAAATGCTAACATGACTGAGCTAATCGGAGTAGGTATGACCATAATCGATGCCACTTTAGACAGGGAAAAAAGGGATGAAATAGAGGTAGCAACCATGAAGAAAGAACTGGACTATATTTGGCACACTGACATCAAGCGAAGTACTACCAAAATTCAACACAAGCGGTGGTACTCTTGAAGTGTGAGTTCCGAGAAATGTATACACAATTCACGAGTGAAAGAGATCTCTTCACTTCTCGCATAGTTGATTTCCAAGAAGATACCCTCATGGGGTTGGAAACCTGTAAAGACATGCAATTATGGTATGAAAAGGCACATCAAGCCTTAGAATGGATAGACTACATCAACGAAGTGTAGAAGGTCTGAGATACATAAGAGCATGGAATTCGAGTGTTGATGGATAGCAACATCACCCGGACAAGGAAGGCAATTGAACACTAGGTAAGCATGGTCCAGGAACCTCAATGGAAAATGTAGGAAATATGGGGAGAGTGTGAGAGAAGTTGGGAGAAAATCAATCGGGAAATGAGGAACATTTACCTACTAGAGTTTGGTCCACCGGAGGATTTCACCGATTTGCATGACATAGTTAAACAACATGAAGAGTAAGACCTGGCATGGGAAGTGGATATTTCGCATATTTTAAGAATGATCGAAGTTCAAGTGAAGAAGTTTATGGAACCCCCGATTAAATATCTTGCAGTCCTACAATGCTTAAGTTCCAAGCTAATCAAGTACAAGGAACAAAAAATAGAGATAAAGGAGGTTCTCTCCTCTCCGATGGATTAGCACAGGTTCCCATATGCAAATAAATGTGAATATCTCTTATTCAAGTGGTCAGAGTATGAGAGGAACCATACACTCCAGTAAAACCACTAGATGATCAAAGGAGAAGCAAAAGAGAACAGATAGATAAAAATACGGCACGTGGTGTTTTCTTAACTTAACACAAATTTAGTAGCTATTTTTAGTTTAGTTATTTTTATAAATAAGGGCATCGACCTTGGACAAGGGATTGATGGTTTTGGAGAGTAAGACTATTTTTTGGAAATATTTTAAGAGAACTATTTCTTTTCAAGTGATTTTAATTAAGAAGTTATGTTTAGAACTAAAGACACTTCTTTCCTATAAGGCATGAATGTGATTGGACCGAGGGGGATTATCTCTATCTTCGAATTCAATATTTTGTTGTTGATCTGAGTAAGAGTTGTTGTGTCTGTTATTCGAGTATCTGAGTAAGATAACCAACCATGGTTGGAAATATATGCTCTGGAGATTCTAGGAAGGATGCATAACCTACCCAGACATCCAGAAAAATTACTTCCTAAATTTGACCTTGAAATATATGGATTACCTGAGGACCATATTAAAAAGTTCTTATTGGCTATAAGGTTGATGAATGTGCAACACGAAGATGCAATGTGCATAATTTTTCCTTACACCTTTGAAAATTCATCCTCGACTTGGTATTTTAACCTTCCATTTGGTTCCATAACTAGCTGGACGAAGTTTCAAAAGGATTTTTTGGACAAATTTGTCGAAGAAACTACCACAGGAGCTTTAATGGATGAAATTTTTTCCGCCACTATGAGTCCAAAATAAAAGGTTAAATATTTCAACCAAAGGTTTACCACCATTTTGAACAAATTCCAACCCGAGGCTAAACCTACCCAGGAGTTGCAAATTGAAGTATATGTCAATGCTCTCCCAACTTCTATTTCCATGCTCGTAAAAAAGGGTTTCCAAACATACTCTATCTGAAAATTTCAAAGAAGCTAAAACGATTGAATTCCAAATGAAAGGGTGCAAAGAAGGTCAGATATCACTAATAAAAAATGAAACACAACCTCTACCTAAGAGAGGGATTTTGTTAAGAATACCCCTGGGGAAACAAACATAACAAGGTCCTGAGAAAGAGGGAGGGGATTTAGAAAACCTACAGCGGATGATAAAAAAATATCTCCATCGATATTGTAGATATGAAAAGGAGTGTTGGGGAAGAAAATCAAAATCAAATACATTATAAACCATTTTTAAAAATAAATCCACCCTTCAAAGCTATATAACCTCCCCCAACTAACCTAAATGTCGACTCAAGGAATGTAGCATCTGACTCTTTTTGTACATATCACCAAGAAAAACATCTAGAAAGGGATTTCCCTCAATGGTTGCATGCTATGAATATAATGGCTTATCAATTCCTAGAAGAATGTTCTCTAACCAAACAACCCAGTAGCTCGACAATAAATGTCATAGATCAAGAAAGCCAAGAGCCGTTGGAAGAGACAACTATGATGTTATGGGATTCCAACCACTTGATGTCTTTCAACGACGTTGTTGAAGTGCAGGGACCTCTCGTTGAAGTTATAGTTGTACATACATGAAGTAAAAGTCAACCTATCCAAAGTAATCCTACCACTACTCAATTATCTTGAGGAAATCAAGTGGTTGATCGCCCCAAACCCCTATTTTATTTTCAAAAAAATCCCACAAGAACACATACATGGGAAATCCATGATTTATAATACAATGTGGTAGAATAATTGAAGAAGATGAAAGCTAATGTGTTTTTCATGGACATGTGTAGGATTCCTCAACAAAAGGATTTTATGTTACAAGCCTTAAAATTAATATATACCCCTATAACAAGAACCAATCAAAGTGAGGTCCCATCTCCCACAAATTTAACAAATAAGACAAGTGTGAAATCTTGTTCTCTATACAAAAGAGGAAGGCCTTTTGTTCCTCATTTCATGTTGATGTTTGAGGTTTTTAATAGAAACTGACATAATTTCCTTGTTGATTCAGGGGCATCTTCAAATTTCATGCCATTTTCCATTTACAAGAAATTGAATGCAACCCCAGTCAAAACTAATAAAAACATTATACAACTAGATATGACTCGGGTAAAGGTCATTGGGGAACTAAAATATATCATGATCAAAATAGCTACACACCCCAAGTTTGTTCAAGTAATTGACATAATCATGGTAGACATCCCAGAGGCTTATATGCTACTTAGCCAAGACTGGTCTGAGAAATTGAGCATATATTTTAGTACCGACTCGGATCAACTATGGTTTCCTTTGAAACAACATACAAACATGATTAGGATTGATGGGGAAAGATATCTCAAACATACAATAACTGATTTAGAGACACCAAACAAACCCTCGTCGGCATATTTCCATGTTTTAGGAAATTACTCCTATGATTTTGATTCTGGTAATCTTGATCCTCACATGTTTGATATACCTATTTATTTTTCAATGAGAATGGTTAAGCATGAAGTTAATTCCATTTTAGCATTTGATAACCATTAATGTTGCAACAACCAAGATCACAAGAAGAAAAACCATGCACAAGAACACACGAAGTATCCTGGGAAACCCTTCTCAACAAGGGAAGAAAACCCAACCAAATCATTTTCTATATTATTCAAGAGAAACACCTTCACCATCAAGAAAACCTAGCACACAAGAGGGTTATTAAACCCTATAAGACTAGCACCCAAGAGAGGTGCGCACTTTTCCCAAGAAGGTGTACTTGCTGAAATTTCCAAACACACACAAAATATATGATTCTTCAATGGGGAATTTACCTTTACTTATATTAGACTGAACCTGTCAACATAAGTGTCTATTGGAACAACATGGCCGACCTCAGCATCTCACAATATAATTAATATTAACCAGATTAATTATATTTTATATTTATTATTAATCACATTAAGGTGGGGCTGACTTGTACCCTTTACATCACAATTAGGGTTACATGCAGGTTTGACTCTTGAACAATATAGCAAGGGATATTATACACCCACTAGTGCTAATCCACTAGGAAAACATCCATAGGGATGTCCATATCTCCGGATCACTGCATTACACAGAAGAACCACTTCTTCATTAGTGCTTAGCCACTAGGATCATGTTCACCTATGCGCGTCCACAAGCATGTCCACTCAACGGATCTTCTTTCCCATTACATTACACATGAGAGTCATCTGGAGTTTCTCATCAACTCTTCTTATCATAGGAGGCTAATACATCATCTTCATTTGTGTTATCATGACGATGCACCCATCACTTTGGGATTTCACATGTTCACCTTGTGCTCAGCCACAGGCACGTCCAATTCTGCAGATCTCCTTTCTCACTGCATTACACAGGAGAATCATCTGGATTTATTCTCAACTCTCTGTAACGAGGAGGCCATATCTACATTCCAGTTGTGTCTCATACAATAAACACACACCCCTCTTAGGGGATTTCTCTTAGGTTTGTAAGATGGAGAATGTCTCACATAGTTGCAATCATCAACACTCCCTCTCATCTAAGGAGGAATTCTTCATCATACCAAGTCTCACATGAATGTACTTTGAAATTTGTATTTTTTGTAGTCATCAACACTCCCTCTCAAATAGGGAGGTATTCTTCACCAATTTAATTTGGTGAAGATGTCTATAATCTACTCATGTGTAGGAAAGTGCTGCATGTGTACTATTTTCCTTTGCATCATATCTCTAATATAATGATGTTTTATCTCAACATGTTTCGATATATCATGAAACATTGGGTTCTCAAATACATTTACACACAACTCTGGTTATCATCATAGGATCCATCTCATGATCAAGTAAAATCTATCAGAAGATTATGAAGCCATACTGCTTTGCACACTCAATGATACATACTTTGCTTCTATGTTATTTCAAGGCCATAGAGGTTTTGTTTCCTGCTGCATCAGGAAACCATGGAATTTTTTATGGTAAGACAACAACCAAATGTTCTCTTATGGTCCATTGCACTCTCTGCTCAATCTGTATATGCATATCCTACAAACTCAAGTTCACACTGGGGGCATATCTCAATATATCCTTTACTGCTATCAAGTGAGTTTGTCTCGGCTATCTCATGTATTGTCTAAGTACATTCATTACAAGGCATGAATCAGGTATGGTGTTATCTAGGTACATCAATGGTCCAATCAGTTGTGGATCACTCCCATATGAAGCATCATCATTCATTTTCTTCAAATCCATCATGGTGGTTTTGAATTCTGTCATATTGAACTTCTTTAATATCCCCACTGTATATTTTCCTTCACTTAGGAAAATCTCATTGGTCCTATGTCATACTTCTTGTCCCAAGAAGTAGTGCATCATACTCAGATCCTTCATCTCAAAAATCATAAGTCAAGTCTTGCTTGTTTTCAACAACAAGGCTTTCTGAATAAGTTATCAAAAAATTAGGCTCTTGTCACCAACACTTTAGTAATATAGGTTTTGGATCAACAATACTCTTGTTGAGACCCAAACTCATTAAGAATCCATTTATCTTATATAGTTTCCAACTCATGGATGGTAGTACGGATGGAAGTGTATTGGTCTTATTGGATCAAGTGTCTCATCCTAGACAACTCCCTCTGTTTGTGAGAGTCATCTAGTTTTGTGTTTCTTGACACTTCCGTCAGCTGCATGCTTTCTCTACTTGGAAGTTACAAAGACTTCCCTTCTGGTTTCTGAATAATATCTTATACATAATTTTTTAAGATATATTTGTATTCTTCTGTTATGACATCTTGTCATACTTATTTATCTTTTTGTTTCTTAAATGAGTGAAGGATAGTTTTGAAAACTCTTTTTCTTTCTCAAAGTGTCCCTTGAGGGAATTGTATGTCTCTTTGTCTTTTAGCAGAGTTTTGTTGATCCTGGGCATGCCTTTTATGCCCCACTATAATATCTCTGATTATATCAACTGGAGCAACTGGATTAGTTGGAATAATGTCTATCTCCCCCTGAACTGTTGAAGGGGGAGAAGGTATTGTCTCACTGTCAATCTTTGTCTGAGATTATTTGGGTCTATTGAATGGGTATCTCTTCTTTAAGGACAACATATCTGTTTTTCTCACATAATAATCAATAAAATATGGTTTGGACTCTCGTACCAGGGATAATGGTCCAAGTATTTGAGGGCTCCCATACCAGGGATAATATCCTTCATTTATTAAAAATGAAATCAACTATAAAATTAGAGATCAATTGATTTACTTGGTTTGTAGTCATGTTTTAGCTTTAGAGGAAGTAATTCTCCTCTCTCTTATCTTAATTCTTTTGAGGTGGATCTGGATCAATGTCAGCGGTAGAAGCATATTGTCTTCCCTTCTTCCTGGTTGGACAATTTCTTGCATAGTGTCCATATTTTTCACATCTGGAGCACTGAATTTCTGAAACATGTCTTCTTTGATAACCTGGATTTGATGAAGATTTGCATATTTGAATGTTTGTATGGAGTTTCTTTTGAATTTTCCTCCTTTCTTTGTATGAAGTGCAAGAGCATGATTTTCTTCCGAGGAGTCTTCCACTCCTCTATTTCTAAGTCTAAGTTCTTCTTGAGTACAATCTGTCCATAGACGATCAAAGGTTAGTATAATTTCTCTTCCACTGATACTCTGAAGAAAAGGATCCCACTGTTTTGGAAGGTTTTTGAGATTGGTTAAGATGATTTCTCTATCATACATGATTTCTCCAATGGTTTCTAGTTGTTCTTTAATCTATGATATCTTCATAAAGAAGATGGAAACTGTGTCACCTTTCATCATCTTGGTACTTTGATCTAAAAATGAAGACTTGTATTCTTGAAAATATTGCAAGTTAAATTTATGTGTTAAAAGCAAATGGATCAAATTTGAAACACATCTTTAATAGGATTTAATCAATCAAGATGCATATAAACAACAACATAATCAATGAACATAAAACACATAACACAACAAATGATAAAGGAGTTCACCCCTCTCTTGGGTTACATCTCCTGGTCCAGCTTCCAATGGATCATTTGTATTATTTTCTCAAATTGCTCAAAAATGTGCTTTACAATGCTCAAAATGTCCAATAGACTGCTCCAATGGCTTCAGAATGTCCAAAAACCCCTAGCTGGGCTTTTTCGGCACCTTGTTTGGACAAAAAATGAAGAAGATAGGCTTCCTTGAAGTCTCCCCTTCAAGCTTGCTGTCTCTGCATCTACAAAATGCACCTCCTCTGGCTCAACCTAGCCCTCACGCAATTTAAATCATAAAAAATTGGCATCGGGCGCAACCGCACAACTGGTCCAAACTATCGAACCGTTATGCGCTGGCCCTAACTACCAAGGCTCGTGGGCACATGGCAGTCATATGACCGCACGCCAACACAACAGGGCTTAGTGTTTAAACAACCGTTGGAACCGTATGTCAAACCCACGCGCACATGTATAGTGGTCACATGGTATGCCAAACCGCACACATATAATAAATGGTTATAATATGGTTACGATGGTAACCATCGTAGCTCTGGTCGAATACGATACAACAAATGACCACGGGTCGGGGCTTAGCCCCGACCCAGTCCACGCCCAAAAATACATTACAACAATGTTAAATACAATGATTTGCATATACATAACAAGGAACATGCATGGGCACGTCGGTTGGGCAGCCTTTCCCAAAGCTTTACCCTGCCCTGGAGGTCACGGGGTCGACTCCTGCTGAGTGCAAAGGTTTTAACCAACAAACAAGTGACATGTGGCGACCTTTGATTGGGCCACGTGTCGCCTTCTCATTCGCTGCCAACAAAACATGTCATATGCCAACTACCCAATAACTATCTGCCACATCAGCGTATGGCCTGCCATGTCATTTGTATGGTCTGCCACGTCATCATCTGTACGGACTATATGGACTGTACAGTCAACATCCCTTTCTTTTCCTGTTTGTCATTTTGAACAGAACACGATATCTCTTTCTCCCAACGTCCGTTTGAACCCAAATGAGTTGTGTTGGGTTTGCAACGACGAGGCCTACACTCTCGTTCGATTTGAAGCAATTTCGAGCACTTTGAATTTTTGAGCAAAATTTGATCCCCTGATCACACCTCCCCATTGGAAATCTTTTGGACCTCCAAAATACTATTTTCAGTCTATGCGAATATGAGGGTATAGTTCCCTCACCCTTCCAACATCAATCCACTTGGATTTTCTTGGATTTTTACCTTTAAGACCAACTCGAAGATACTCCACATTTCCTCGTTTTGAAGTTTGCATTCTCCTGTCAAGAATGGTGTCTTCATGTAGTTTTGTAAGATATTCTGGGGAAAAATCATCTATAGAAGGAATCTGAACATGCTCTCCATGATCATCAATCAACGGAGGCTCATACAATTTCAAATTCTCAACATTAACAACTGCATACATTTGGATATAAGGAGGCAAATCTAAATGAAAGGCATTATTACCAATCTTGTCGATAATCTTGAAAGGACCATATCGAATCGGTTTCAATTTTTTACCTTCTCCTTTAAGTCTCTCCTTACTGATGTAAATCCAAAATTCATCTCCAACTTGGAAACTGTGATCAACACGATGCTTGTCATGTCTCGTCTTGTACTTGGCTTGACTCTTTTCCAACTGCTCTTGCACCATTTGATGTATCAACTGAATTTTTTCAATGAACTTTTCTTCCCTATGAATGTCATATTGACCATCGATAGTAATATCCTTCCCAAAGATAAAATCTAAAGGATATTTGGGCAAATACCCAAAACATGCTTCAAATGGCGACGTTTGAGTCGAAGAGTGCTTAGCTCGATTGTACGCATGCTGAATGTAATGTAAATGTTCATCCCAAAGTTTAGGATGCTTACTACAATAAGCATGAAGAAGATGCACCACTGTTCAATTTACTACTCCTGTCTGACCATCTATTTGTGGATGAAAATCCGTGCTCTTTTTAAGTTTGGTGTCCATGAGTGCCCATAAACTCGTCCAAAAACTTCCAACAAATCGAGAATCTTGATCAGAAATAATGGATTTAGGCAATCCAAAATGCACCCAAACATTTTGAAAGAACATTTGTGCCGTTTGTTTAGCTGTAACCTGCTTTGTACAAGGCATCAAAATACACATTTTGCTAAATCGATCAACCACAACATAAAGATAATCATGATTTCGTCTAGACATAGGTAAACCTCCTACGAAGTCCATGGAAATGCTTTCCCAAGGATGAGAAGGAACCGGAAGTG
>SNQJ01S0044676.1:43242-55479 GCA_010110895.2 Picea sitchensis | reverse complement strand
ATTAGTAATGTTTTCTACATGGATGATAGTGGCTTCAGTAAGATGTAACAGGGTTCAAATGGCTAACAATATACTGTCAGTTGTCATGATTTTGTTACAGTTGATCTTGATGAGACAGGTGCACAGGACAAAGTTCATAGACAGAGGACAAGCCAGGTGGCCTATCCCGAGCTTGTTGACTGGTCAATAACATTTTGGGGACCAAAATGTCTTTTAGTGGGTAGGTGTGATCCAAAATCGGATACAGAAGCCTGACAGGGCTAAAAAAGGCTCAAAAATGAAAGTGCTTAGAATCCGACAAAACCAGCGCCATTGCGTCTATCTCGTCTTCCTAATTCCGACCATATATTTACTTCGTCAAATGGGCTCTGTATGTGAAAGTTATCACGTTCTATTCGAAAACCCAAACAGACAAAAAAAGGGGATGACTGTACAGTCCGTACAGTGCCGCGTGGCATGCTGACTGTGGAAACTCTTGGATATGAAAAATGGTAGATGATGTGGCGTACGACAGACAACTGGACCAATCTATGGGTGACACGTGTCACCACTGTAAGGGTGGCACGTGGCACGAGATGATGTCAGCAGGTGACTGGGCAGGTACGGTGGTAGGGAACATGGAAGGTGACGTGGACCATCCATCATTTGACACTTGGTAGTTTTTGGTTAGTTGTCGATGTGCCATGTGGCCCCGTCATGGGCTGCCACATGGCACCCTGTGGTTGGTTCGTGGTTTTGTATAAAATTTATATGGTTTCACTGGGGTCAAACCCCCAACCTTCCTCCGGGCTGTGGACTGGCAGGACCGGGCTAACCGCCCACCCCACGAGTGTTCCTTATTCACTATGTGCTAAAATAATGTTTTGAATTGAATGGAATCAAGTTTCGGAGGGGGAAAGGGCTGGGGCTTAGCCCCAGCCCTCGGAACAGTTTCATTGACTATGCGACCAACGACACGGGGTGTATGCGGATAAGGTCCAACCCTCGGATCCCAGGCAGATCCCACGAGACCGAGACCTAACCAAACGGAAATGGCATGGTTATACATTATATAACCCGTGGACCTATACAAGCGCCCCACGACCAGGAGCTAGTGTCGGGTATGGGCCAACGCTCAGCCCTTTAGGCTGGCGCTTGGCCATATTAAGCCCATATGACCGAGAATAAGGGGGCGCGCACCCAACCCTAGGGGATAATCCCCAATTATTACACAGAAGTGGGTTTTTTGCCAATGTTTTGGGATTTTTAAATGATTTTATGCCTGTTATTAATAGATTTTCTCCATTTTTGGGAGATATTGGGCATTTTTGGAGCCCAAATTTTGGGAGGAAGTTGGGGATGGATAACCAACTTNTTGCCAATGTTTTGGGATTTTTAAATGATTTTATGCCTGTTATTAATAGATTTTCTCCATTTTTGGGAGATATTGGGCATTTTTGGAGCCCAAATTTTGGGAGGAAGTTGGGGATGGATAACCAACTTCAGATCTATAAAAACTAGGCATGTTTGAGGCCATGGAGGATAGTTAGAGCAGAGTTATGCTGAAGGGAATCCAAGCCAAAGTCATTTTTATGCAGGGAAGCTATTGAGGAGCAGACGCTTGCGGGCCATTTCTGGGAGCTCCGGACGTCCGTTTTGCGTGCTGTTTTCTTTGCAGGGTTCTAGAGATCTGGAAGAACATGACCAGATCAGTCTTGTAGCCAATTGGCACTGCTGCGATGTACTTTTTATCTTTTGAACAGAAATAAAGAAGCCTCCCCCACAGAGACAAAGGTTTCAAGACGTAGGCAAAGTTGTGCCGAACTTCGTTATCAATTCTTGTGTTATGGTTTGCTGTCTATTATTTCATTTCAGATCTACATATGTGTATATGGTTGTCATAATTCCTCTCTTTTCCTCATTCTTTCATTAATCCTCTCAATTGGATAATTAATGCATGCAAAATTAAAACTCAACCATAGTCATTAAAAGATCCGACGGATCATTGGTCCAGCTTCCAATGGATAATTTGTATTATTTGATAAAATTTCTCAAAAATGTGCTTTACAATGCTCAAAATGTCAAATAGACTGCTCCAATGGTTTCAGAATGTCCAAAAACCCCTAGCTGGGCTTTTTTGGCTCCTCGTTTGGCCAAAAAGTGAAGAAGATAGGCTTCCTTGAAGTCTCCCCTTCAAGCTTGTTGTCTCTGTATCTACAAAATGCACCTCCTCTGGCTCAACCTAGCCCTCACACAATTTAAAGCGTAAAAACTTGGCATCGGGCGCAACCGCACAATCGGTCCAAACTGTCGAACCGTTACACGCTGGCCCTAACTACCAAGGCCTGTGGGCACATGGCAGTCATATGACCATGTGCCAACACAACAAGGCTTAATGTTTAAACAATCATTGGAACTGTATGTCAAACTCGCACGCACATGTATAGTGGTCACATGGTATGCCAAACTGCACACATATAATAAACGATTATAATATGGTTACGGTGGTAACCATCATAGCTCTGGTCGCATACGATACAATACATGACCATGGGCTGGGGCTTAGCCCCGGCCCGGTCCACGCCCAAACATACATTACAACAATGTTAAATACAATGATTTGCATATACATAACAAGGAACATGCGTGGGTATGTTAGTTGGGCGGCCTTTCCCAAATCTTTACCCTGCCCCAGAGGTCACGGGGTCGAATCCTGCTGAGTGCAAAGGTTTTAACCAACAAACAAGTGACACGTGGCGGACTTTGATTGGGCCACGTGTCGCCTTCTCTTTCGCTGCCAACAAAACACGTCATATGCCAACTTCCCAATAACTGTCTACCACGTCAGCATATGACCTGCCACGTCATCCGTACGGTCTGCCACATCATCGTCTGTACGGACTGTACAGTCAGCATCCCTTTTTTTGCATGTTTGCCATTTTGAACAGAACGTGATATCTCTCGCTCCCGACATCCGTTTGAACCCAAACGAGTTGCATTGGGTTCGCAACGATGAGGCCTACGCTCTCGTTCGATTTGAAGCGATTTCGATCACTTTGAATTTTTGAGAAAAATTTGATCCCCTGATCATACTTTGAAGTTGGATCTTCAAGGTAAGAGCTCCGAGGGTGTTGTCACTTTCAAAAATTTGTTTTAATTGTTCATACATATCATAAGTTGTCTTCAGGTTAGCAATACGAGGTAAGAGATGATATCTTACTGAGTAGATGATTAATTTTCTTTCTTTAACATCTTCTTCCTTTCTTATCTTCTTCTCTACATATGTAGCTATGTCTGGTAAGGTTTTAGTTACCACATCCAAAAGGTCATATTCTTCAAGGGTGACCTGAAGCCTTAATTTCTAGGAGCTGAAGTTGCTTTCTCCATCAAGCCTATCTTTTACTAAGGCTCTATTTTTCATTTGTTTGGTTTCTTCAAACTCTCACCAACTGGATTTTGAAAACCTAATGATTAGGTTGAATTAGTAACCTTGGATTTTTTTGTACTTATGAATGCCAACAATAAATTTTGATAGTCTCACATTAATTTTTACTGAATTAAGAAAATCGTTTCTTCAAGAAGTTCCAGAAATCTAAGATCAAGATTCTGCAGAAAATTTCAGCACCCTAGAAACCCTAGGGCCAAAAACTCAAAATCCTTAGAATTTAATTTTGAAGGTCTCTGTAGATGTGCTGAGGAGGTTCATACAACTTGGTCCAAGTTTTATCTCCAACGTCCACTTATAAAGAGGTGAAAGGGATGATCAAGTGAGGGTCGTACGTATTTTTTTAGAAACCATAAAGGTCGTACATCACTGCAGAAGGATGACGATTTAGCCTTTTGAAAGCTTGTGTAGGGGTTCTTCAAGACCTATGCTCTAATACCATGTTGTTTTCTCAATGAGAATGGTTAAGCATGAATTTCATTCCATTTTATCATTTGATAACCATTAATGTTGCAGCAACCAAGATCACAAGAAGAAACACCATGCACAAGAACAAAAGAAGTATCCTGGGAAACCCTTCTCAAAAAGGGAAGAAAACCTAGCCAAATCATTTTCTATATTCTTCAAGATAAATACCTTCACCACCAAGAAAACCTATCACACAAGAGGGTGCTTAAACCCTAGAAGACTAGCACCCAAGAGAGGTGCACACTTTTCCCAAGAAGGTGTACTTGCTGAAATTTCTAAACACACACAAAATATATGATTCCTCAATGGGGAATTTACCTTTACTTATACTAGATTGAACATGTCAACATAAGTGTCTATTGGCACAACAGGTCCGGTCTCACTAGCTCACAATATAATTAATATTAACTAAGTTAATTATCTTTTACATTTATTATTAATCACATTAAGGTGGGGTCGACCTATACCCTTTACATAACAATTAGGGTTACATACATGTCCGACTCTTGAATAATATAGAAAGGGATCATATACACCCATTAGTGTTCATCCACTAGGGGAACATCCATAGGGATTTCCATATCTCTGGCTCATTGCATTACACACAAGAACCACTTCTTCACTAGTGCTCAGCCACTAAGATCATGTTCACCTGTGCTTGTCCACATACACATCCACTCAACAGATCTTCTTTCCCACTGCATTACACAAGAGAGTCATCTGGAGTTTCTCATCAACTCTTTTTCTCATAGGAGGCTAATACATCATCTTCATTTTTTTTCTCATGACGATGCACCCAACACTTTGGGATTTCACACATTCACCTTGTGCTCAACCACAATAACGTGCAACTCTACATATCTCCTTTCTCACTGCGTTGCACAGGAGAATCATATGGAGTTCTTCTCAAATCTTTGTAAGGAGGAGGCAATCTCTACATTCCAGTTCTATCTTAGATATGAACCACACACCCCTCTCAGGGGATTTCTCTCAGTTTGTAAGCCGAAGAATGTATCACATAGCTGCAATCATCAACAATAATGAATGAACAAAAAACTGAAAATATCTTCCAAATAGATTTACTAGTGGCCTCAGGGGAAAGTGTAATTCATCAGGAATCTCTGACGTGAGTGGAAGAAAAGGAGATTGTAATCAAAGAAACGATAAGACATGAAGAAGTAGGAAATTCTTCACCTCAAGTTTGGACATTATACTTTGATGGCTCTAAATCGCAAGAGGGGTCGGGAGCAAGATGCATCCTCATTGACCCAAAAGAAAAATGAAGTTTCTTATCCTGGAGGTTAGAATTCAAATGCACCAATAACACTACTGAATATGAAGTTCTAGTCTAGGCAATAAATAAAGTCGTTGATTTAAACTAATAGGTACATAGACTAATAGAAAATTTTGAGGCTTTCAACATTACCGTTGTCCCCGGGACAAAAAACACACTTGTTGATTCCCTAGCCACTGCAACCTCAAGGTTATCTCGTTTTGAAGATTATTAAACCTCTAGGTTTGTTGTGGAACTACTCTACAAACGTTGGTACCTAACAATATTTCTAAGTGGAATTTTTTTGAAGGAGATGAATAGATTGTAGACATTTTGATTAATCGAGAGAATTTTAAGTATTTGGCCATTGATGATGAGGTGTTCCAAGAGCTACTCACAGAAACAGATCTCCACTGACCTAGTAGATGAAAAAACCATGCTGAGGACAAACCCAAGTTTCACACGATACCTAAAGGAGTGTCCAATTTGAAGAACCTTTTTGAATTAAGAGAAATATTCAGAGGGCCAAATAACCCAAAAACATGGATATCATGCCCTTTATACGAAACTATAAACTTAGGCACCTCCGAGAATCCCAAGAATGTAAATCTAGGTAAAACAATGTCCAAAGAAGACACAAAATCTTATCTCAAACTATTTAAAGAATATCAAGATGTCTTTGCTTGGTCTCACTGAGAACTCAAAACATAATATACTCACATTATACAACACATGATCCCGTTAAAATATGGAATAAAACCTTTCCAACAAAAACTCAGAAAGTATCACCCATCTTTGGAACCTCTGATGTATCAAGAGTTGAATAAATTTTTAGATGCCAAGATTATCTTTCAGGTTAGACACCCTGCCTGGGTAGCCAATTTGGTTCCTTTCAGGAAAAATTCTGGGGAGATCCTCCTATGTGTAGATTTTAGAAACCTTAACAGAGCATCGGAAAAAGATAACTACCCAGTCCCACCCATGGAACAACTCTTACAGACCGTATCCGACTCTGAATTTTTTTCCCTTCTAGATGGTTTCTTGGGTTATAGCCAGGTTTTGGTTTCAGAAGAAGATTGATTGAATACTACCTTATGAACCAAGTGGGGAACATTCATTTACAAACGCATTCCCTTTGGGTTGATTAATGTAGGGGAAACCTTCTAGAGGTCCATGGATGTAGCTTTTCAGTGATTAATTAACAAATGTGTGGTAGTCTATTTAGAGGATGTAACGACATATTCAAAGAATAAGGAAGACCACATTCAACATTTAACTCAGATTTTTCAAAGATGTAGGAAATATGGAATATCCTTGAACCCTAAGAAAACCATCTTTGGCATAGAGGAAGGGAAATTATTAGGTCATATTATATCTCAAGGAGGAATTTGTATAGACCCTGAGCTAGTAAAAGTGATAGCTCAACTCCCCTTGCCTCACAATAAAAAGGCCATGCAATCCTTCTTTGGGAAAATCAACTATGTGAGAAACTTCACACCTGACTTCGTCGAAACTGTCAAAACTTTACAAAAAATGATTCGCAAAGATGTAGAGTTTAAATGAGATGGCAAACGAAAATATGCTTTCAACAATATCAAAATTTCCATCTCTCAAGCACCAGTTTTACGAAGTCCCAATTTCAGTAAGGATTTTTTCCTTTATACCTTTGCTTTTGACTAGTCCATGGCTATGGTACTTACCTAGAAGGATGATGAGAACCATGAAGCACCCATATAATTTAT
Source organism: Picea sitchensis (assembly GCA_010110895.2). NCBI lineage: Eukaryota > Viridiplantae > Streptophyta > Pinopsida > Pinales > Pinaceae > Picea > Picea sitchensis. The sequence continues at coordinate 48,572 of SNQJ01S0044676.1, read as the reverse complement.
TAACACTAACCTCCAAGGAGCCGAACTGAACTACCCTGCTATAGACAAACATGTTTATGCTATATATAAAGAAGTCAAACACCTCAGATCCTATATCCTAAAGAATCACACTAAAGTCATAGTATCTCATCCCGTGGTATGATATATGTTCACTCAAAAAAATATGTGAGAAAGAAGGGCAAATTGGATGGAAGTCATCCAATAATTTGATCTAGATATAAAACCCGCCAAAATAGTCAAGGGTTAAGGATTGTGTAAATTGGTTGTTGAGGCCCAAGATATGATTAATGTCGAAGACTTAGGGTGGGAAAATGAATTTTAACTATGGTAAAACCAAGACTTATACGTCCCCCCAGGGCAAGAGTCCTGGTATGGAAACTTGGATTACCTCCTACATCATGGAACTTGTACAGAAAACCTAAACCCTAAGGAAAGGAGAGCTCTCAGGCTAAAATCTGCTCAATATCGCCTCATAAATTCAATGCTTTTCTGCGTAAATTATGACGGAGTACTCCTTATATGTCTTGAACATGATGATGCAGATAAGGTTCTGAGGGAACGCCATGATGGTCCCATGGGTGGACATTTTTTAGGAGAGACCATTGCTCACAAAATATTAAGGCCTGGTTATTATTGGCCTACTTTGTTTAGGGATGCTCATGCATATGTCAGTTTATGTAAATCTTGCCAAATAAAGGTCAGTAGAGAAAAGAGGGAATCCATCCCGATCCAACTAGTGACCATATCCAAACCTTTCGAGAAATGGGGAATAGACGTCATAGGGGAAATTACCCCCAATTCTTCAAAACAACATAAATATATTTTTGATGGCTACAGATTATTTCACGAGATAGACAGAGGATATCCCTCTCACACACGTTAATGATAATGTTGTAATCCAATTTATAGAACAACAACTGATCACAAGGTTCGAGATACCTTCCGTTCTCATTTTTGACAATGCTGCCTACTTTTCTTCTACACTATTGACATAGTTCTCCCTTGATAAGGGGATCATAATAAGATACTCTGCAAACTACTCCNAATTTATAGAACAACAACTGATCACAAGGTTCGAGATACCTTCCGTTCTCATTTTTGACAATGCTGCCTACTTTTCTTCTACACTATTGACATAGTTCTCCCTTGATAAGGGGATCATAATAAGATACTCTGCAAACTACTCCCCACAAGAGAATAGGGTAGCATAATCAACTAATAAAAACCTAGTGAGGATTTTAAAGAAAATAGTCATAGACAATCAGATAAATTGGCATAAATTTCTTCATAATGCCTTATGGGCCGACGGAGTAACACCCAAGGAAGCCATAGGAAAATCCCCATATTTTCTAGTATACAGACAAGAAGCCATTCTCCCAAACAGATTGTATATTCCATCTTTACATCTCACTCAGGCATCAAGAGGTCAACCCTCATCCGCTATACAACAAAGGATTGATACCCTTCTCATTCTTGATGAAGACAGGGAAAGAGGTAAAGCTAAGTTCACCACTCATCAACAAAGAGTTAAAATATGGTTTGAAAAACATAAGGCCAAAGAAAGTTTTTTTGAAGTAGGGGACCTAGTATTGAAATGGGATAAAGCAAATGAACCTAAAGGAAAACAATCTAAATTCCAAAATCTTTGGCTCAGATATTTCAAGGTATCCAAGAAAATTGGGGCAGGAACATACCGGTTGCAAAATTTAAGGGGAGAATCTAATACCCTCCCGGTGAATGGTTAGGCCTTAAAACAATATTTCTCCTAAAAAAAATAATTCCTTTTGATACTTTGTTTGGATTGTTTTCTGATTGCATTTTTATTTTTGTTCTTTGTTTGTTACTCTCTTTGAACAATTTATGTTTCATAAAGGAATGGTTAACTTCAAGGTTTTCTTGAGGGGATATACGATAAAGCAAGCTATGCTCCTGAGCTGCACTTTCATGCAAAATAAGAGATACTGAGCAGACACAATTTTTCAAAAGATCCACATCTTGTCTTTGCGAGCATACTACCTCGGTAAGCGATGAAACATCTGCCTGATGGTATGGTAAAGCTAAAAGGAAAAGATTGCTAGTTGGAAAGGATCACATGTACCTCTAGACAAAGCCAGGGAGAGATTCACCTTAATAAGTTTCACCTTGCCAATAACATATTTCCTCCTCTCTAACTCACTCTTGGAATTTATTCCAGAAGAAAATAATCTATATTAAAAGGAGTGCAAATTTCGAGAGGGTATGCAGATAACTCCGTCGGGGCTTTGGATGTTCACTGGCAATAGAGAAAGGTCTGTGATGTCAGAGTGAATCCACCGAGGCTATGGATGCTCGCTGGCAGCAGAGAAACACCATAGTAAGGGAATGATAACTAAAAATGGCCTCACTCCAGGGGACACCTTACCCGGCTCTTGTCAACGAAGGACATGGAATGCGGTCAAAATGAAAGAAGGTGGAAAAAAGGTTGAACTCCATAGGCGGATCTAGATTCACGGAACCAAGAAGTTGTGTACACATTGATAGGAAAGGCTTTGTTGAAAGCAACGAAATAAATCCAGACAGTTTCTCGATCAATTTTTCACAAGCTAAGCCCGAAGGAAAGAGTAGAGTTATTTTTTCACCCAGAAAATCTCCATTTGTCGAGCACTCAACATGCCCTAAAAGACTTTGTGAAATTTCTTTCTTTTTGGATACCACTTATCATTTTCTGAATCAGAGTCAGTGTTGTGGGATGGATGGATTTATATGTTTTTATTGAGTCTTGTTATCGGTTAATCTTGTTTGGTTTGAAGTTATCAACAGATTGATTTTTTTTTTAGTAACATAGCATGAAGGGCCTAAAATGTACACGGTTTAAAAAAATTCAATGGTCTTCGACCGACAAATTCTTGTCTATAGTACAATTCTTTAACATTGCTGATACATTTTCAGCATCGATGATATCCAATATATAAATCACAAATATGAACAACCATAACAAATTGTTGATATCGACAAGATAGGACGTCGTAGCCAGGGATGTATGTCTAAATAAAATCATCAATGCCAAAAAAACGTTTCTCACGTAGAGGTCAAAATCAAAATCTGCGTGTCTTTGTCACGTAAATAGTCTGTATGAATCAGTCTTTTCCCCATGTCGTATTTTGAGGTTCTCTGTGTCTTATATGTACTTCCATGTCAACATTTCCACGTCAATGTTGTACGACATTTTTGGTCGGTGTCAAAACTTTTGCCTAAAGGTATCAACAAAACAATGTCTAAGAAAAAATGTCAACGCCAATTCACTCATTAACTATCGACAGACTGATAGGTCACCAAACGTCGGGTTTTTTCATCTAACCTTCGTCATTCTACACCGACAATCCTAGTTGATCTGTGTTGTTGTTCCATTCAAAATACCTTGCTATTTTCCCGACGTCGATCATACTAGTTTCTTGTGAACACGAAAAGGTTTGGTAATTTGATGGGACACCCCTAGCTAAGGTAAGACAAGATTTGTAATTTGATGGATAAGTTAAATTTTCACGTAACTTATACCATTACCCCATGTGCCGACCAACAATCAAAATTTAAATTCATTGATGAACTACGAAGTAAACTGCTCTTGCGCCACCAACCTACGTTGCATTTAAGCGTAAGCATGGTGAATATTCCGTGATAGATTGCACATATCACATTTGGACTCCCGAATTTAAGACTTGATGCGACAAGGTAAGTATACTTTCTATTTAAATTTACGAGGTAATACCAAAACATGTATTATGTTCACAAATCGCTTATTCCCCAAAGAAGACGAATGAGTGAGAGAAAGCGTCGACCTTATCTCTAACTTTGATTACCAGTAAGACCAGGTTAATTTCTTGCAAGCAAGAGGTAAGCATTGTCTTTATCATTTATGCACTTGTGATTGCGTCAATGACACTTGTTGAGGTTGGCTAGTAGCTCACTATAACATTTTGTTTCTTTTCTATAGAAAAATGCCTCCAAGAAAGCTAATGTCTAGGCGCTTTCCAAGAATGCCCAAGATGAAGGATTCGAAGGTCGGCAAAGGGTCTACATCAGGCGTTGCAAGAGAGATTTATTTTGTCTCAAAGATAGAATCAATTATCCACACATCTACCAAAAAGGATTTTACCCAACCTTCGACGTTTGGTGACACAGAGGAAAGAATTGGATCTAAAGAGGTGCTACTGCATTGGGGAGACCTGTATAGAAAAATCAGTCAGGAGGATTACCCGAAGTTCACACATCACAACAACCCAGACATCATAATATTGGATGATCAAGTGTTCCCGAACATCAGGAGATCATATCTACATAGGGTGGCTTGTCAGACCCCAGTTCTGCCTTGCATCAAAATATTAGGATGGATAATTGACAATGCAGACAGAATAAAATGTGTGGTCAACAATGTAGAGGGTGAATGTGATGGCGTTTTCCTTCCAATTGAGGTACACAAGTATTATAAACTCAGAGATGTAGAGGAAAGGTTAAACACAGATTTCATGGTCAAATTTTATGAGTATCATGACACCAACATGTTACTAGAATCATGGTGGAAAGTAGACAAAACATTCACAAACATAAACATTGGCTGGTACAACATGGTAAATCTCATATATCCCTACATGTATTTAATGGCTTTGATTTTTCGATTGTATGGAGAAAAGGATTTCTCAAAATTTTCAGAAGCTTGGATGCCCTTGGCATATATCGTGGCAATTTTTGGGAGTAGTTTCAATTGGGGAGCCATTCTGTCCAAACAGTTGAGTATTAATATCCTACAGGCCGAGCCACCGAAGGAAGGAGAAGTTCCAATCTTCTACATGGCATCCTACCTGTTGCACGTAATTTGTGCAATAAATTTTTTCGCAGGTATGAATTTAAGCTGGAATATTGTCGAATTTCATGTACATGTTTATTTCAGTATCTTATGGGAGAATAGGTACAAAATATCGTATGCCATGATATGTGATGGGTTCATGGACATGGTATAGTTCATTATATTTAGAAAGGAATTTCCTAGGATTTCGATGGCATCCAAAATGATGATAGCTAAAGTTGGTCACTGGTAATTCAAAGAGATAAGCACTTATATCAGAGTGTTTGGAGATACTGGTGCACCCCACCTACTCCTCGTTAATGTACCGAATCATCTCATATCGAGAGATATTTGTTACCATACCATTTTACAAGGTTATAATGCTTCCCTAGTAAAGGATAAGAAGAGAGCTTTCATTCCCTATAGTTTTCATATAGAATTTTATATGGTCAAAGACACTGCATAAGTGAAACAAGAAGGGTAAAATCAGCTTGAGTACTGGTTCCCCACA
>SNQJ01S0044676.1:13937-29230 GCA_010110895.2 Picea sitchensis | reverse complement strand
AGCATGATTTTGGATTTATCACTAACTCTGGTGGATTAGATCCACCGATTGATACTTCTAAAGGGTGTTGTTGTTTGAAGTGGGAACGTGATTTAAAGTCTTGGACAACTAGATATGTTGAGGTTCTCATGTTCTCTACGATGAGCACATGTCCCCATATAAGAGCTAGATGTTACCCCTCAATGCCTAAGGGTAACTAGAGGAGATCATGTCTCATGGCCCACAATGGAGAAAATTATCCTAACCATGATGATGATCAACATGTCCATAGATGACATCCCAACAACCCCCTCATTTTACTCTACAACTACAGATGAACCAAGTCTGATCACATCCAAGCAATCTAGTGTATGGGAGATGGTAAGACGATGTCACCATGAGGTATTCTAGTCCTTCTTCCATGCAAAGTGTTTTGATTGATTTTTTGGGCATGTGGATGAAAATATTTGGTTGAAGTTGGATAATGGATCACTAGCTTGGGAAATTATGTTTGTTGCCTTGTTTCACCTTGGTGGTTAGCTTTTGTTCCCTAGTCTCGTGTTGTAACTTCCCAGGTAAAAGGGGTACTAGTGGGGGACCCTTAAAAGGGTAATGTTCCATTCCTTTCCATACTTAAAACTTTCCATATTGGAGCCTCTCAATATAGTGTACCAAACTTCGGTAATGGGTCATGGTCCATTCTCTCATGAGAATAAGGGGTTGAAGGCCTAGAGCTTGATGCAGTTGCTACGCATGTATATGATTTAAATGATAAAGACCACCATAAAATCCATGGGCCAAATTGAGCTCTACCCCATCTAATGGTAATTTCCCTTGTCCTAATGCGAATGAATGAAAAATTATAAAGGACCATATCCCATTAATAAAATGAAGGAATAAGGATTGAAACATGTAAATGGGACTTGCAATTAATTACTGGGTATAAAAAAGAAATTAAGTCATTCATAATGCAAAAAGTACCTAGGAAAGGGTATCTCAAGCAATAAGTGCTCCCTCTACAAAGGTGCTCATAGAAATGGGTTTAATGACACCATAATCAATTAAGTAAGCCCTAATTCATAACACTATCACACTTACTCTTGAAGGGTTTCTTTATTTCCTGCTTCCCTCGGGACCTATCCCTCCACCTAGGTATTTTATTTCCTGTCTAGGTTGGCACACTTAATGGGGTTGGTTGAAGGCCCATCCTCAAACTTTCCAACTCACATGAATTCATGGGATAGTGTGATGTTTGAAGGGGATACTCAAGTGAATTATTTACATGGATTATATCTTAATTAACAACTTATTTTGCATGATTTAAGGACTAATATTTCTTATGAACATTGGCTTACATTGTCTTATACCCTGCTTTGTTTTGGATGGCCCTGACATGGTTGTTTGAATGTCCTCCTGGGATTGTACCCAAGATGTTGTGCCTTTATTACAGGAATTTGGCACGTATGATGCATAGAAATGAGTCATCCAGTGACTCACCACCCTTAGACATCATCTCTCACATCCTCAGAACCTTGGACAATGGACAAATGGGCTTAGTTTGAGAATATGTGTTCATGATGGAACACAGATGGGATGAAATCCCAAATGCTAGGAAAAGTACCCTAAGGATTATTATTCACTATATTAGGGATGTTCCAACAACATACAACCAAATACAATACAAAGACAAGACACATCTCCCTCCATATTGGATGCATTTCCCTAAACCCTTGATATCACCCTCCATTTGATCATGACATCATCTTTTAGAGTTTGATGGTGCTAGGGTTGGATGGAAAGTTAGGGTACCAGTGATGATTGGCATGAACTTGGGTGAGGAGATACACTATTTTCCATCACTTCACCTTGGATTTCTGCCACATGACGTTTGGAGGCCTCCTCTTATCTTAGGAAGGCTTGATGTCACCACACACATGGCCCTTATGATGTATTTTTTTCATTTTATCATTTTGTAAAGGCTAAATGAGGGGTCAGCCCCACTTAAAATTAAATTTATGTTATGCTATGTGGAAACAATTCTAGGCCTAGCCTCATATATAAAGGATAATGTCATTTTTATTTTGGATCATCACATCCCTCTCTCATTTTGGAGGGGTAACACTGCAAAAGTTTCACTATTTCAACCTTCTTGGTATTTTTCTCTTATGTGTTATGCTTGAAAAAGGGTATTTTGTGGATGATTTTCTCATTTGGATGGATATTTTCTACAATTAGGGTTTTATTCTCTTGATTTCTTAGATGAAGTAAGTAATATTATGCAATTCTATTGTCTCTTGTTGATGTAAATGGTGAAATTGATATTTTGTTGCAAGTAATATTGTTTTGTTGAAACCCTAAGAGGAAGACATAAGTGCTTCTCTTCCTCACAAAGTTTCATTTGTCCAAGTTTGTGAAACATCGTTGCTAGGGTTAAAATCCTAAGGCCCAAAAGTGCTTTCACTTTAGGGTTTTAACCTTAAACATTTGATCCTTGACCTAGTTGAAGCTTGAAGAAGAGAAAATGATACTTAGGGCCCAAAAGTGCTTACACCCTATGTACCCTTTCCTCAAAGTCTAAATCCTAAGGCTCAAAAATGCTTGCACCTTAGGGTCTAGAATATACCTCTCTTGCTTCAATGAGATCAATCTTCAAGTTTGAAGCATTTGAGACTCCAGAGTCCCTATAAAGACAACGTCGCTGATATAGGAGTGATATTGTGGCTAAATTAATTGTTAAAATAAATCTTCTTAATCTCTCAAACATCCTACTAGTTGTACTAAATCTAACCTTAGGAAACTTTGAATATTTCTTGTTGTTGTTATAAAAGTTTGCCACAACCACTGAAAACTACTTTAGATTATTGCAACAAAGAAACTTTGTAATCCACCTATTTAATTTGAAATTACATGTCATCCATGTTATAAATAATGGATGTGCTCGCTTAACCATAGACAATATAACAATATTGTCACCCAACCATAGACCAAAGCCACCCCCAATCACCTTAACCTTGACATAGAATGATTTCGAAAGAAAACCAATAGCCAAACAAGGATTATGCACCAAGCAAGACTGATAAAAAATTCCAACCATAACCAATAGAAAGTCCGAGCCTAAATTGAGAATACATATTGTAGTAGTTGCAGCTGCAGCTACTACCCAGCCTTACACACTTTCCCATTTTCTACAGTGCGCACTTCTTCCCAGCTGAAATTTTGAGTTGTTGTGTACCAAATGAGGTCTAGCTACTTATATTTATACTGTTTTCATGAGTTTTATGGGCTGACTTCTCATTCTAGAGGCTAAATACTTAATATTAATTATTTCCTTGAGCCGACTTGTCTTCTAGGGTTATGTTCAATGATTTAGGGTTTCTTCTTTCTTCCCATAATATTCTATTCGTGTCAGGGTTACACGTGGAGGTAAATACCTCCCACAACTACCATAATATCAACAATATAGTTGCAACAAGATATAATTATAAGATTCATTCCTTTCCACCATAACCTTTCCCACGATGGTTTTCATCTCCTAATAAAGGTCCACTATTTTGTGGTACTTCATTTCCTTGGTTCTGGAGGTACTAGTGTTTGGAACCCATGGGCTAATTGTTGCATCCACATCCTCGTCATGGACAAAGTGTCTATCCAAGCATGTATCAGATTTAGCTAGCTCCATCTCAGCTTGGATATATGGTGGTGTTTGAGACTGACATTTGTTGACTCCTCTTCTCCCTGAGAGGGAGTTTATATTATTCATTGAGAATGAATCTGAATCCAAATTTACAGGTGCAAAAGTGAAGGAAAATGAAAAACCTTTCTTGGTGCTATGTTCCCATAATATAAATAGAAACTTGACTATGCTACTAGTGAGTTAGTTTCATCTTGATTGGAACTCCATAAAAAGAAAGAAAAAAAAAACCGTCATATAGAGAAGATCCCTTGAGTGGAGAATTCCTTGTTATGGAATATAGTAGTGTCCCATTAGATAAAATGACCAAAGGAAAAAGAGGGAGAGTTGGGTGGGAAAGTATGAAAGGAAATCCATATAGAGTCTTCTTTGAGCACTAAGTTGTGCATATTTTTCTTGAAATTTATTGGTGTGATATGAAATATAGTTGAGCTACCAAACCCTAGATAGTGTGCCTTAAACTAGAGTACCCAGAGAGATGACATGGAATGAGCATATGGTAGTGATAGGGGGAATATATTTTGGATTGGAATAGTATCTTTGGGTGGGTATATGGGAGAGTAGGTTTGGACCATGATTTGATACCAAATGATGAGGTTTAAAGAGCCTCATTTAATAAAACCACGGTAAAACTAAATAGAATCAAATAACAATAGAAAACCAAAAATAGCTTGGTTTCTTATTCACTTGGCCAAAGGTCTTCTTACAATTTTACATTGGGTCCACTTGTAACTAATTTCCACAAAGAAAATATTAAAATAAGAGGCACAGATCTTGAAGGCTACAAGAAATGATAAACAATGAAAATGCACTCAACTGAGAGGCTAAAAAGAGTTGTCTTTAACTAAGCACACATATTAATGTTGTACCAAAACAATGAAGAAGAGAGTTGCACCCTCATAAAAGAGGCACTCTTTGGGAATTGTGTTGGTTGGGAACTCCTTGTTCTATACCAGAAGGGTTCATGAAATGAACCATGAAAACATGTTTAGTGGTCACATTGTTGTATGCTATCATCATCTTTTCTTAGGACCACACATGGGCATAAACAATGCTTCTCTCTAGATTCAAGAGATTGACAATGTTCAAGTCAACATTTTGACTTAAACAATATTAAGTTAAACTTTAATTTAGTCTTGAGCAACATTAAAGACTAGTTTAAATAGACAATAAAAAACTAAAGAACAAGAAAACAAGATTACATGGGCAAGCCAGAAGACAAATGTAACATGGAGTTTGGTAGCTTAGGTATTTTTTCATAATATGCCAAAATAAACTAGAGCATGAAAAGTTCAATTCTAAACATGGGAAAAAAAAACCATATGTGATGTGAGTACGAGTTTGATAAGTATAGTTTGTTAAGATTCATGACAAAAAAATGGGAATAATAGTGAGTGAACAAAGATGTGTACACATAGTTTGGGTTGAGTTAGAGAGAGTAATTGGGAAGAAATAGAGAAAGAATATTAATGTGCATGGATGACCCGAAACAGATCAATGAGACTCACAAATATATCATGTTCAATATTCTAAGCAAGTTCTCATGGCATGTCCATGCTACGAAAGGAGAAAAATCCATATGAAAAAATATTGAGAAGTAACCTTGAAGTACATTGATAAGTGGTTTTATATGAATAAAACTTTGTAAACGATCCATCATCATCAGATATCATAAATTCCCTCATAACTTTCCCAAAAAAGAGGTTTTGATCATGGGTAATCTTATGTTATCCTTAGAGGAAGTTAATTAGCTCATAATGAGGAAGATGCTTTGACTCCCCTAACATCCTAGCATGATCTCTTATCTTGTGCAAATAAATGAATAATTGTATAGGATCTTACATCTAGGAATAAATTTTTAAGGTCACAAATTTCCATGTATATGAGTATGTTTTTTATTTAATTTAGATAAGGGACAACCTACGGTAACTCTACGACACTCAATTAATTTTTTGTCTGCCTTTTAACCAATCAGGGAAGTGATAAGTGTTGGGTATGTTTTATATTCTTTGCAAAATTGATCCCATGTGTTGTACATGGAAATGGGACTAAGGGGGGTGGGGGGTGCATGAGGTCCCCCCTGTAAGGAGGTTCATAGGCGGATCCCCCAAAAATATTTTTTTGGTAGTTTTTTGCATCTGTTTTTGCTAGTTTTTTGACACATGGTTTTTGCCGATGGTTTTCTTATCCCTATTAAGGAATTAGGGTTGATAAATAATTCGATTCAATGGATTAGGGGTTTGGATGCCACAAGATCATATATACATATTGTATTGTAAACAATGAAAATGATGATGGATAGAAGATTAGAGGTTTGGCTCTAAACATGTTGTTGGTTTTACCGGTTTGGGTTTACAGGGTGAAAATCTCTATGTAATATGTTTGTGTGTGTGTGTTGCATTGTATATTTTTTTGTTTTATTAAGAATCTGTTTGGAGTAATTAATTGTACAAGGTTAAAATCTACATTTGGTATCAAAGTTTTTATTGGCTTCATGGGGATGCCTTTGTGGCTAAGGGTTTGGCTTGGGTCTGTGATAAGCATTTTTAGAGTTGGAGATCTGTGGTATTGATTCTTTGGGTGGAAAGAAATAACAAGAAGTTTAAAAATAGATATCGAGAAAATTTAGTGGGAAGATTTTTGAGATGTGGAAGCTCAATATGGAATATCTATTGGTGGAAAAAGATCAGTGGATCATTGTGGATCTAGGTATTGCACCTACAGGAACTTCAACAGAAGATTGGGAAAAGTTGGATCGAAAGATGAAGAACACAATTTGGTTTTGTCTCTCAGATTGTATTGGGCATCATTACAAGCCCCTTGTCAAGTGTTATCTTAGAGAAAATATTAATGGGAATTGTTACAATAGTGTGTGAATGAATGATGTGTGGAAAATTGAAAATAAATTATGTTTGGTGTTCAAGTTTATGATAAATATGTTGTAAATATGATATGTTTTTTGGTAAGCTAAAATAGCTGTGTGCATACCTTGTGTTATAGAAAATAAGGTGACATAAATGTTTTGAAAATAAGTGATTCTGATGTTGCTTAAATGTCACTTATAATAACAAATGTTATTTTCTACCACATGGAACATGCACACAAACACTTTAACTTACCCTTATTTTCCACAACACAAAACATGCACACAAGAACTTTAACTTACCCAATTAAATATCACATACCTGACACATGTCATAAACTTGAGTTCCACATCTAAATATTTTGTTTCTGATGGAAAATACCACCTTCAACCCACAATCACAGAGTTTTCAGTGCTTTGTTGCAATCAATATTCAGACTGCTTGTCTAGCCTAGGATCAACACAAAAAGGAACTCACATTTTGCTTTTCCTACTTTGTTGAATTGTGCTCTGTCATAGATAATTTTGTGCATGGAATTACGAATAAACAGATATATATCTGCGTGGAATTACCAATGAATCTATCGTCGAAAATTTTGCGTGAAACTCAGTAAACAATACTAATGGTTTACAAAGAAATCTGCACTAAATTTGGAAAATAATACCAATGTGTCATAGATATTTAAGGGGTGATTTTACTGCACCAAATTGTGAACATCTGTCAAATCTTGACTGTTTTCCCCTTCAAAGGAAAACACTTAGGGAATATTTCTTAAAAAAAGTTTTAAAACTTGATTGGAATTAAGTATGCACAATATTTCCTGCAATCACAAAATCGCGTTACTCAACTACGACAACTTGTACATGGAATTTAAAAATTCAAACACATAGTGCGATAACATGCAAATACACAACGCAAAAACACCACATGCTATGGTCTTTCTTAATTTCAATGAAGGAATATGTTTTGCAAAAGAATGCTCATTCCTTCTTGGTTTCTTGGACCTCTGCGATCCACACGTTTACCTATTCAATCCCACACACTCACTAACCTATGATTCTTACAAAAAATACAATATATCTTGATCCCTCAGATAGCTCAAAAACAACCAAATCCCGAGTTATCTAAACAATTGGCTAAAATAAATATTTGTTCTTGATATTTAGCAACAAATTTAACACCTATGACAAAAATTCAACACTTAACAAACAAACTCAACGAAATGTCTTCTAGAGAAATTTTGTAATTATTAAAAATATAATAAAAGAAATTAGGGGACCAACTCCCTTGCTAAATGTTTGTGACCTCTGAGGTCAATCTTGCGACTCCCGGGGAAGAAAAGAGCTATTCATCAGGTCTTCGAGATCTGCACCATACTTGGAAATCTCTATTTCTATCATCCAAGTTGCATATTTTGTTATTTGACCTTTCCATTTGACCAAGTATTGGAAATATTCTTTGCCTCTGGTTTTCCTTAATACCTTTTTATCCAATATTTCCTCGATTTCCTTTTGTCTTTCTTTAGGTAATTTTTCTTTCCATTCCATAGTATGATCTTCATCACTTACAGGTTCATCTACTGAAACATCCCATGTCTCCTTGAAGGGATACAAATATGAAACATTAAATATTGGATAAATTCTAACACCACTTGGAAGTTCTATTTCATATGCATTAGAAGAAAATTTCCTTAAACTTTTACATGGTCCAATCTTTTTAAGATTTAATTTGTTATAAGTCCCTACACGAAACCTCTCTTTCCTCAAATATTCCATGACCAAATCACCAACCTAAAAATCCCCCGGTCTTATCTTCATGTCTTCTCACTGCTTATACTTGTGGTTGTTATCTTGCAATTTATGTTTGATCATTTCCTGCAATTCTTGCATACTCACTGCAAAATCCTCACCATCAACGCTTCTTAACTTTTATTTTCCCAAATTCCTTAGCTTACATACTCCTCTAGGATGCATTCCATATACAATATGGAATGGAATCATGGATGTGCTTCTATTTGGTGAGTCATTATATGAAAACTCATCTTGAGCAAGTTTTTTATCCCACTGCTTAGCGTTCTCATTCACAAGACTTCTCAAAATATTTCCTAGAATTATATTTACTACCTTTGTTTTTCCATCAATTTTTGGATGATAGGTTCAACTAAAATTGAGATGAGTACAATTTTTCTTCCATAAGGTTCTCCAAAAGTGTCCCAAAAACCTAGTATCTTTGTCAGAAACTACACTTTTGGGTAAACCATGCAACCTTACAACCTCTTTAAAGAAAAAAATTTCAACATTTGTCGCATCACTAGTCTTGGTACAAGCAATGAAATGATCCACTTTTGAAAATCTATCTACTACAACATACATTGAATCACTATCTCTCTGTGTTCTTGGAAATCTCAATATAAAATCCATACTCACTGCATCCCATGGCCTGCTTGGAATGGGTAGTGGCTGATATAACCCTGTATTTTGACTTATACCTTTAGCATGCTGACAAATTCTGCACTTCTCCATAAAATTCTTCACTTTATTTTTCATACCTGGCCAGTAATAAAAAACATTTAACTGAGCACAAATTTTATCTTGACCAAAATGTCCTGACATTCCTCCATTGTGCTTTTCTTTGATCAGATTCTCCCTCATTGAAAAATTTGGTAAGCACAATTTATTCTTCTTGAATAACAATCCTTCCTGTAGCATGTAGTCTAACCATTGACTTATGTTACCAACAACAATATTTTCACAAGTTGAATATGCATCCTTGAAATCTGCATCATCTCGATACATTTATTTTAAACCATCAAAGTCTAAAGTGTTGACTTGAAATTCTTGCAAAAGAAAATTAATTCTACTTAATGTGTCAACAACTTTATTTTCCTTCCCACTAGTGTGCTTAATTATAAATGTAAAATTCTACAGAAATTCAACCTACTTAGCATGTCTTTGATTTGGTTTTGGTTGGCTTCTTATGAACTGTAATGCATGGTTATCAGTGTACAAGACAATTTTCTTAGGCATGAGGTACTGCCTCCAATTATTAAGCGCTTGACCAATTGCATAAAGTTCCTTGTCATAAGAGGAATATTTTTGTTTTGCTTCATTTAATTCTCACTAAAATATCCAATTGTTATTTTCTCCCGACTTAAGAAAACTCCTATTGTAGTCCCACTAGCATCAGTCTCAACTTGAAAGAATTAATCAAATCTTGGCAAAGCTAACACAATATTTTCAGTAATCTTTTTCTTCACTAGTTTGAAATTTCTATTAGCTACTTCAGTCCACTTGAATGGATGTTTTCTTTCTTTGATAGTTTCTACAATAGGTGCACATATCTGACTGAAACTTATAATAAAATTTCTATTAAAACTTGCAAGTCCATGGAATTTTTTTAACTCAAATGCATTTCTTGGGCTTTTCCAATTCACAATTGCTTGAACCTTTTCTAGGTTCATCTTCAAACCTTCTTCAGATACTACAAACCCCAAATATATCATCTCCCTCTTCATAAAACTGCATTTCTTCAAATTTATCAAAATGTTTTCCTTCTGCGGGGTACTCAAAACCATATTGAGATGCCTTATATGTTCCACTTTTGTTTGGATATAGATCATAATGTCATCTCGATAGAATATCACAAACTTTCCAATAAACTCTTTCAAAAATTCATTCATTAACCTCATAAATGTACTAGGAGCATTTGTGAGCCCAAAAGGCATCACCAACCATTCATGCAATCCACTATTAGTATTGAAAGAAGTCTTCCATTCATCCCCTTCTCTAATTCTAATTTGATGGTATCCACTCTTTAAATCAATCTTTGAAAAATATTTTGAACCACTCAAACAATCTATCAAATCATCTATGCGAGGCAATGAAAATTAGTACCTTATGGTAATTTTGTTGATTGCTCTGGAGTTAGTGCACATGCATAATCCTCTATCCTTCTTTGGGCTAAGTATTGTTGGTACAACACATGCACTCAAACTCTCCTTTACCAAACCTTTGTCTAAAAGCTCTTGTACCTGCCTTTTAATCTCTTCATTCTCTTATGGGGTCATTATGTAGGCTTCTTTATTAGGAAAACTTGCTCCCAGAATTAAATCAATGTGATGGTTAACACTTATCACATGAGATAAAGTATTTGGTAATTCATCAACTGTAATATCAACAAATTCATCAAGCATAACTTTAACTTTTGTAGGTAAATCATCCATATTTTTATTAGTGAGTATTACCTTTGGCTTATCAATTAAGGGAAAATGCATCTCTTCTTCTTTCTTGACTTCTTGCAACAAATCCTTCCCACTTATCAGAAGTACACTTGGACTAATTTATTCCTTGGATGTTTCATCCTTTAAAGGTAACAACACATGCTTGTTCTCATTCTTTTCAAGAGAATAAATGTTCCTTCTACCATCGTGGATGGATTTTCTGTCATACTACCATGACCTTCCCAACAAAATATGGAAGACATCCATGGAAATTATATCACATAACACCTCATCCTTGTAGCTACCAATATGGAATTTCACTTTACATTGTTCATTCACCAAAATATGACATCCCTTATGCAACCAGGACACTATGTAGGGAGTGGGATCCAACTTTTGTGACCATTCATACTAGTTTTTCTTATGTTGTTTTTCCTCCTAGAGCTCCTTTAGTTCCCTCATCGGAGCTTGTATCTTCACTCTCACTGACATATCCTATGTCAGGTTCTATCCTCTGCATTGTCTCCATGGCCTCCATCCTTTCTTGGCTGCACCTCAGCTCGTAGCGTAACTAATCGTTTACCACATTCATATATTTACCTCCTTGCCTGGGTGGAATGATTCCCTAGATACAATGTGCTTTGATACAAAAAATGATGGAAAATACCACCTTCAACCCACAATCACAAAGTTTTCATCACTCTATTATAGTCAATATTTAGATTGTTTATCTAGCCTGGGATTAACAAAAACAAACACTCAAAGTTGTCTTTTCCTACAAAATTGAATTACGCTCTGTCATAGACAATTTTGTGTGCTAAATTACCAATACACAGATATATATTTGCATGGAAGCACCAATGAATTTGTCGCATATAATTTTGAGCGAAACTCAGTAAACAATACTAATGGCTTACAAAGAACTCTTCATTGAATTTGGAAAATAATACTAATGTGTTGCATATATTTAAGGGGTGATTTCATTGCGCTAAATCATGAACATCTGTGCCAAATCATGATTGTCTATCCCTCCGAAGGAAAACACTTAGGGAATATTTCTTAAACATAGTTTTAAATTTTGATTGGAATTAACTACACACAATATTTCCTGTAAAAAATCCCATTACTCAACCGTGACAACTTGTACATGGAATTTAACAATCCGAACACACGGTGCGACAACATGAAAATACATAGCGCGAAAATACCACACACTCTGCTCTTGCTTAATATCAATGAAGGAATAATTTTTACACATGAATGTTTGTTCCTTCTTGGTCTCTTGGACCTCTGCAATCCACACTTTTACTTATTCAATCGTACACACTCACTAACCTATGATTCTTACAAAACATACAATATATCTTGAGCCCTCGGATAGATCACAAACAATCAAATCCTGAGTTATCTAAAAAAATGGCTAAACTAAAGATGTGTTCTTGATATTTAGCAATAGACTTAACACCTATGACAACAATTCAACACTTAACAAACAAACTCAATGAAAATGTCTTCTAGAGACATTTCATAATTATTACAAATATAATAAAATAAATTAGGGAACCAACTCCCTTGGTAAATGTTTGTGACCCATGAGTTCAATCTTAATATTTACTACCAAATTCTCATGTATTAGTTTCAATTATCCATGTTATGGATATATTGATTATACAATGAGATGGGACCTCGAGTGTGCTCATATAGGACATTGAGTTTTGTATAATGTTTCTTTGAGTGGGGGGCATGAATGACCCAATGATGGGAAAGTTGGTGGACCTGTCACAACTTGAGTAAACAACACAGTGGAACGGTGGGTTAGCTTGGTTCACATTCAAAGTGGTGCGACTCTTTGTATGAAGGGAGTGGACACCTATATATTGACATGAGTTGGGTGAGCCAAGTATCAATGAGATAGAAGACACATCAAGACACAACACAAGAACAAGACACAAGAACTTGAGATCTGTGATAGCTTAGGCAGGGTGTGCACTCAACAAGTTAATGGGATGAGTTGGCATAGTAGTTGGGAAAGTAGCATTTTGTTGCGTCAAGGGGTCATGCGAAGACAGGGAGGCAATTTGAGGAGGTGACTTGGATGAGTTCGTGTAAGGCATTGTAACGAGTTGTGTCTCACTTCTTGTATTGCATTGTATTTGCAAGCATTTTGTATTAATATTATTGAACAGGTGCTAGGAACGTCTAGTGATGCCCAACTGTAATACTTGTGCCATTATCATGTGTTGCATGTTCCTTTTATACTTGTGTTAAGTTAATTTGTATGAATTGTTGAGATTATTTAAGTGTTTCCACAAGATAGGGAATTAGTGGGCGTGCACCTAGTTCGGTTAACATAGAGTAGGAGTGTGTGAATCAACTCATTTTTCACTCAGGTATTAGTTATGGGCATGCTCTGAGTGAAGAGGCATAGTCCAAGTAAAGTAAGCTCAGGTTGGTATAGCCACTTAGTCTGAAAAACTGCAGTGCTACATGACCACATGAGCCAGACGACTTGGGTGCTCCAAGTCGAGAAAAATATTTGAGAAAACTATGGTGTTATGACACACACCCTCTCTCCCTTCACCACTTCATTCATTCTCTTAATTTTTTATTGACAATGACAATGACAGGGTTTCGACATTTAGTCCCTAAATCCAATAATGATTACTCGTAATTTATCACGAGTTTTTTTCCCGAGATTCACAATGGGTGAATTATTAACAATAAATGAACGTTACATAAGAGATTAATATGTGAAAACCATCTATTCTAAATTTATTGGATTGTTGATAAATTTTAGTATTTCTAAATTTATGAAGTTCTAAATTTATTGGATTGTTGATAAATTTTAGTATTTCTAAATTTATGAAATTGTTGAAACTACAAAATCACTTCCAAGTGTCGACGGATTTTTAGAGAGTTTCTATTTTGGAATTCCAATGCAATGCATATTTTCCTTACCTCCCATGCATGGGATGATGTGAGGTGTTGCAATTGTGTGATAGGAGTGGAAGTAGAGCACCCCAAAATAGGAGAGGATACCAAAGTTTTGGGATCTAAGCAAAGTGAAAGTACGCACCGTGGAAGGGATGTGATTCGCATTTTTTCAAAGAGAACGCCCTATTGTATGAAAATCTCATAGGTATGTACACCCTAAGGTATAATGTGTTATTTTTGGCATCCTATCCACTGTGGAAATTTGTGACAATTTGAAGAGAGGATAAATTCCTATTTATTATTTGTTTTTTCGTCTTTATCTTTAATAATAACTTTTATCTTCCTAATTATTGATCATTTTTCTTCTTTTCTAGCTTTGTTTCTTAATTTAGCTTGGTTATCTGGAATGAGGTCTTCATTTATGAGAGCTTACTTTAACATGAATTAACCTATCTTTATGCTGAATTATTTTTCCCTGCCTCTTTGCTTTTATGATACAAGTTCCTTAAATTTGTAATTTATTTTGTAGTTCTTCCTTGACTAGTGCTAGTGTGTTCTAACCTTTCTTCTCGTTTAAGCCGAAAATTATGAGGCTCAAGGATTTTTCTTTCCCTCCTGGTATAATTCTATAAACTTGTTCATTTCCTCTTTGATGGGTTTGATATCCAATTTACCTACCAAACTATTTAGGGCCAAATTGTTATAAAGCTCTTTAATCTTGTTCATCATATTAAGATTTTCTAATTATTGACCTCTCCTTATTGGGTTGATTGTTTCTTTTCTTGGCTTTTATTTTCTATTTCTTGTAATCTAATCTCCCCTTTTTTTAGTCTCCAACCTGAATATGGTATTGTCTAATTGTTTATGAATCTTGCCTTCAAAGGATCTAAATTTATTATCAAGCATTATCTACTCTGTTTGAAGCTTGGATTCTCTCATATATTTGCAAAGACTATCTAGTGCTACTTTGCTAGGTATCCACTTGAAAGTTTTGGTACATAGTAAATTGTACTTATTGGAAATAGAGTGAATATAAATTAAACAAGTAGTCAGAGCTCAAGTTTAGCATGGATAATTCCTCCCTAGTCTTATTCAATCAGAGTCTCAGTTTAATGTCATAACTTGCTTCTTAAATCCGCATAATGATATGGCCACAAATCCAAGATGGTTTAGGGTTATCATAGCTCCGAGACTTCTAAAGTTAAAATCTACGATTGGATGGTAGGGTTCCCACAGTTCAAGAAAATCAAAACTAGGGTTCCCATAACTCTAATGAGAGAGATCAAAATCTCACGTAGATGACATTGGATCTCCCATGCGCACCAAACACAAATTAGTATTCATGCATCACACCATAGATAGAAGTGTTCATGCACTAGAGACAAGTATTCCCACACCACAATATTTACACAAGAAAAGTGTTTTAACTGCAAAAGAATTCACGCATTACCTCATAAGTTCTACCACAAGCATTCACATTGGGTAGTATTTGAACTACATAAGTATTCATGTATTACTGAAGAAGTTTTACCACAATTATAGTTTCCTTATTATTATTCGATTAAAATATAGAGGCAAAGTTATCAACACTCGACTCACATTACAC
>SNQJ01S0044676.1:0-13927 GCA_010110895.2 Picea sitchensis | reverse complement strand
TTTATACATCATATGTCTTAACAGCAAGGGTCTCAATACCTTTTTGACAATGAATTGTTCATTTATCTCATCTCCCAGACCTTTGATACTATTTACTACTTCATCAACTCATAGAAAATAGGAAACTATGTTTTCATCTTCAACTGTTCACACTTTTCTTTGAAGATTTGAAGTTTAGCTTCCTTAAATTTCTCATATCCTTCGTAAATATTCTTAAGTTTGACCCAGATGTGTTTTGCAGAATCACAATGCATAACTTTGGTATATAATGATTTAGTCAAACCATTCAGGAGTGCACTTGTGGCTCTTGAATTATTTTCTTTAAGTTTATTCCATATTTATCTGTTGGAGGAATGGTTGGTGTTTTTTATCCATCTACTATTGATCGCCAAACATCAAATCCTAGTACATGAATGTGTGTCTTCATTCTTCTTCTCTAGACGACATAATATTCCCCATCAAACTATGGTATCCCAATCTTGGAGTAATCCACGATCTCCTTCTAGTTGTTAAACTACCTTTTGNGGGGGGGGGGTGAATCATTAATAGTTATTTTTAGTCCTTTTTAACCACAATATATATTTATGATCAGTTTACCAATATAATTCAACAAGTGCAGAATAAATAAAATATGAAATGATTTTTCTTATATATCTTTAATAAGTACATTCATTAGAAGCACCAAATTCCTTTGTTCTCCAGCTTCAACTGGAAGGAGGCTCCAACCCCCTAGATTCCCAGGATACAACCTGAGGGAATCTCCAACTCCCCAATTCTATGGCTACAACTAGAAGGATGATACAACCCCCTATGTTCTTCGGCTACAAACAGAAGGTGGCTACAACCACCTATCCTTGCCCCATCCAACCACACTGAATTATAAATGCCAAATGTAGACAACCTATCACTACAAATGAATCAACTTTGTCATTGTAATAACTATCACTGAAAGTATGTCGAAACATGTACCAATCTTCTTCAAAAATTTCCTGCAGATCCGCGACCTGTCTATTCTACAACACGCAGATTTCCACGCCTTTTCCCTCTGCAACTCGTGTATTTTCGTGCCTCTGCTTGATGCAAATCACAGACTAGCACGAATCTATGTTATTACACTAACACTCTCTCTGTCACTTTGTGTGTATCACTGTCTCAATCTCAATCATTGTTTGATATTTTTGTATCTTCTCACAAACTGGATGATCTGATAGAAAATAATACTCATCCAACATCCAAGTTGATCTAACACAACCACGTACTAGGTTCATACATATATCTCACTGATTTTAAATGATATAAGAAACCCTTACATCAAACCCTCATTGTTATGAAAAGCAAACCTGTACTAATAACAATATGTCTCAACCATAAACCCTCAACCATACTCTAAATAACATATAATGTGTCTTAACAAGATGTTCAATGAAGTATCCCAACAACAAAAAACCAATACAATAGCGATGTATCCCTGTAGATCTATTTGATATAGAATATACCTTATAACCAATAGTCCCTCAATATCAAGAGTTCAATCTCCCATGGCTATACCCCAAACATTCACCAAAGATCTACTTAACATAAGAATACTCCATACCTTTTGTTACTCTAAATAGCTTTGTTGTACCTTCCTACTGCTAGACCTTCCTGTAGCCACTTCTTAGCTCTGCAAATTATCACTGGTGATATATTTGATCTTCCTTTTCAACTTTGGCAATAGATCCATGCTCTGTCTTCAATAAGCCTGTAGGTATATGTTCTTTTTCCCACTGTGGCCCATGGATGTATTTTCCCTTGTAGTACTACAACTTGTGTATGTCTTTAGTAAAACCCTAGTCCAGTACACACATTCTCGACCCATTGAAACCTACAACTTCTCACGTCACTGCTTCAAACTCATTGTAATAGATTTGTTAATGATACCTTCCCATAAAATTTCACAAAACATATATTCAATGTTCTCAAATTAGATTCTCTTGAGAGACCCTTCTTATTATGTTTATATTCTCCAAGCAGCATCCTTTAAGGGTTATCTTCTAACTATTTTACCCAACTTCCTTATTTTAGGGCTAACCCACTTTTAACTACTTCAACCATTTTCAACCACTTTACCATAAATAGAAAACTCACCACTTCTTGTTGCAACTAATTTATTTCTAATTATTTTCTTATTGCAACAACTTTACTCATGATTAACTCCTAGTTACAACCACTTTGACTAGTAAACTTCTTCTAGAAGCTTCTAGAATAATTGACTTCTTTGACCTTCTAGGGATTTCTAGATAACTCATGAGGGTTCTCCAACTTCATGAAGCCATAAGGAACTATGTGACGTACCACATATCAATGGAAACGACACGACATGTACTATCCATCTATGATAGTCTTTCCTGCAATTTCAATGATATTCATTATAGAATTCCTCATACAAACATGGGTCCCTTATCCACACTTATGGGGATACCAGAATTTTCTACCAGACATGCTTCAAGGGTTGACATCAATGACAACCAACCAAATTAATCAACAAGTCTTTCTCTTAGATACACCAACAAGTCTCCACGTGGCAGATTACTTAAATTCATATTTCCATGACTCAATTTGATGACACTTGAACTCTGGAATTCATCTTTCTTTCCTCTAATCTTCTTAATATTGATTTAGATCCTTACTAATATTTTAAAACAAGTGAGAATTTATTTGGGTTTTTTTTTTTTTTATTCTGCATTGTTTAAAATGTATTGTCACGTCCCCACCTGATGTTTGCCTGAATATTATGATCATGCACCTCTTGAGGTAGTGCGACACCACAACGATTCTCTCTTGGTTTCTTGACAACACCAAGGATACTTGTCTATACTATGCCTCTTCACCTAGAGCATACCCATACTCCATTCTAGGATACGATCGAGTCATTCTCCTACTCTAGTGTAACTGACTTGTATACTTAGAAAATTTGTTAACAAATTAACACTTAGTCATTTAAGAATACGTCCATGAACATGTGAAGCAAATAGAACACTTGAGAAACAAACTAGAGACACACAAATATAGTGTGGGAGACACAAGACATGCCTAACACCCAACTAAACATTATATTGTGAAACATTTACAATATGAGCACTCTGGGCTTGGCTTACAACTTGGGTAGAGTCGCACGGCTCACCTCACCTCACCAAGGAACTCATACATGTATTCTTCCCACCAAGACTCGTCCATTTCAACAACTTTCACAAACTCTATGGAACATCCCAGACGTGTGCCCACTAAATACTCACTATCTCTTCTATGTCGCAAGACTTCACAGACCTTTGGTTCTGTCTCATATCAT
Organism: Picea sitchensis; assembly: GCA_010110895.2. Taxonomy (NCBI): domain Eukaryota; kingdom Viridiplantae; phylum Streptophyta; class Pinopsida; order Pinales; family Pinaceae; genus Picea; species Picea sitchensis. Next base: position 10,599 of record SNQJ01S0044676.1, on the reverse strand, counting down.
GCCTTTCCAAAACATGCGGCAAGACTTCCCCAAAAAAGTCATCATGTCTGCTAGACTCAATCCAAAGAAGGTCTCCCCAAATCTATCAACAGAATCACCTCAAGGTATCACAAGTCCTCCCATGTGGAGTGACTTGGATCCTTGAGGGAGATTGCCCCTTCTTGTCCAAATCTACCTCAAAACCTTGGTGTTGATCTTGCTCTCTTCACTATACATTATTTTTTGTGTGCCTTGTGTTAATATATGGACTCCAAATTTAATTTCGCAAACTATGGCGTCCTTTGGGGGTGTCACACCCCTTCACAGACAAATGCACCCAAACGAATCAGTGAACTCATCAACCTTCACATATCTTGGGACAAGTGCACCCCAACCTTGGGTGTACTCCTCATGTCGATGTGCCCCAACCTCTTTGGTCCACCCTTGCCTTGTATGCGCCTTATTGAGCCGACTCATCTTTTATCCCGATGCTCCCCTTCTCTTGGTTTTTTCCACCCCATGCTTCACCTCATTCTTGGGAAATCCCCTTGGAATGTTCATTCTCCCAAGGAGCCCACTTTCCAAACTAGTGTGACTCTTCGGTGCCATAGAAACCCCAAATTTTGTTTTTCTTGAGGACTTGGGTGAGGGCTCCCATGCTCATCTAGTTGAGGACCTTACATCCTCCCCCACCTCAATTCATTGTCTTCCCCAAAAAAATCCACAAAATATGTGATATCCATGTCTTCGTCCAAACTCATGCGCCCATTGCAACTAAGTATACTAGAAACCCCAAGTTTTGTACCAACTACAAACCCCAAATTTATTTCAAAGTGGAAACCCCAAGTTTCCTAATGAAGTGAAACCCCAAATTTCCACAACTCATGCAATCACCTGCAACATCGTGCAACCAACTGCACTTCTCTCTTCCCAAAGTTGTGTGTGATCAATCTGTCTGCTACATTTGAAATACGTCTCCTCCCCAAATATATCCACAATTCCCAATATGCCACTGTCTTGCTGCGATGACTACACTCAATCCTATTGTTTTTGTTGCTTCCTCAACTATTGTTGCAACCTCATAAAAAATTTCTAAGTGTTGAACTCCTACAAACTATTATTGTGCCCTACTTCAACTATCTCTTCCATGTCTCTGCACATTGCGTGTCTCAAGTATTGATCCAGTAAGGTGATCAATCCAACCGTCACGTCCAACTATCTTGATATGTGCCTCCCCATGCCTGAACTTAGTTGTTTCTATATGCATCTTTGTCATTGCGTCCAACTCCAAAGACTAAGGAAAGTATCCACCCTTGCCTCACTATTTCCACATACAATATTAATCAAGGAGGTCATATGCAATGTCCAAGTGTTGTGCCTCCAAATTTAATAGTGTGCTCGTACTCTCGACCCCCTTGTCATATTGTTGTCCTTTCCCAAGTCATGAACTAGTTGAATGACCAGTCTAACCTTCGTGCACTCCTTGAGTTTGCACACCCGCATGAAAAAACTAGTCACTTCCTTTCATAATTCAGTTCTTTCGCACATGTCCTCGGAACAGGGAAAGGTCACCCCCCACCTTGTTGCATCATGAAGTCACCCCAACCCAAAGTCATCTGCAACAACTTGACTCCACTTCCCATCTCCTGGCACAATTTTCCAATATTCTACAACCACATATGGTCTGCATCGCATCCAATTTTGTGAAGAGTCAAGGGAATTCATTGTGCATATGTTCTCCACACATCCAACCAACTATTCCCTTGTGACCAAACTTGCAATGAAGTCCACAAGTTTGGATTCCTTGGCCAAATTCTCTCCATCTTCATCTACATATTTGGATATGAAATGTCTCGTATGCACTAAGAGTTGTATGCCCACAATACCTTCCCCCTTTACTTCACCACCCAGACATATCGTTGCATCTACCACTCCCTACCTTGAAATGGTCAGGCTTCACCCTCAACCATGCATCCCAATACAAAATAAAATCCCATGCCTAACCAATATCTTCATGCTACAATCTGCATGTCTGCATAATCCTTAAAACTAAGGCAATTCCTCTACGTACCTTCTTATGTCTATTCACCTCTCCACAACTCAACATCTACGATGAGTATCTCCAACACACCCACACTCCTCAAACATCCCAATGCACTATCCAAAGTGATCCAAGTAGAATGAGTCACCCCAAAGACCTTCCATACCTTAGGAACATTCGAACCAATACTCCTACCAGCCTCAACCAATGACCCTCCCGGATCTTTGAGTCATCACAAAATCATCCGCAAGTTACCAAGGTACACTCTACCTCATCTAATATCCCATACCAAAGGCAAGCGAACACCACCCAAGTCACTTGGTCTACGTTCTTACCATTCAGGTCAAATGCCAACAATTCTTGGTCGACTTCTTTATTGACTCCACCCATCTCCTAGAATGGAACTTCCTTGCACCTCCTGCAAGCATCCAAACTATGGTACTGTTGTTGTGACTTGTCAAGTCACCGCATGACTCAAAAAATATGTCTAAGGAACCAATGCACCAAGGTACCTCATCCAAGAGTTAGGAAACCCCTCAAGTCACCTCTACAATTACACCCAAATCATCTGAAGTCCAACACTATACTAATCCAAGAAATTCGCCTCAAGCTCTCCACACATTCACCCGTGTCAAGGTGTCCCAAAGTGCTACATGACTTCTTTGAATTTGTACCACTTGATCCACCCTCAATTCTGTCAATTTTCACCATGAAAATATATTTCACTTGAACCACCAAGTGTTTTAGGTGAATCCCCCTGTGGACAAGTGGATTCCCTCTTGGTCTATAGACTCCTAAGGCCAAGATAGAAAAGTTCTTAACATGGACACTGACTTCCTTTTAGATATAATCAAGTTAATGAATGAAAGAGAAGGAGAAAGATATGTACCTTATTAGCGATGTTTGTCCTTGCAAAGTCCTGGATGAGCTTCGATTCTGAGCTCCCTGATAGGTCCTATGGGACAAACAAATATACAATGGAATTCCTACTCTACTGAGATTAGCTCAAATGTATATCCATCTACTGTAGACAAACTCATATGGAACAAGCATAAGTTTGAAAGAAACAGGCCAAGCATTGATTATTAATGAGAACAAGTAAAGATACTTACAATCCTTTGAATGAAGGTGCAACAGCTTCTTCCAATTCTCCGTGTCCAACCCCTTTGCTCAAGTAATATACACTCATTGCTTTGATGACATATCACTCATGAGATCATAAGTTTCACATCTCCAATCTTTTCCATGTACCTTTCACCATGAGAAGGCCTCCTTATATAACCTTGGAGAGGTCCAAACACTTGAGAGATATTTGGGATAAGTTGAGGATTCCTCTCCTTCAGTTGAGGATATTCCCTAAGATCATGCCTTGACCATCTATTCAAATCCTACTACCTTTAGGAATTGAGGGATTCTTCCCTTATTTGCCTCAACAAACCCAAAATTTGCTAAAAAAAGGGGTAGCGCTCCCCCAAAAGGGTGCACAAGGCGCTCAAACACTCCTCCAAAGAGGCTCAGGGAGCATCGGCACTCCCTGACAGTGAGTAGGGGAGCGCTCCTCTCCCAAATCCATTTTTTAGTAGTTCTTTCAGTGGCAAAAGGTTTGTACTCTCTGCCAAATGATTTCTCTTCTTCCAAACTAGTCTTTGAGGTGTCTTAAGTGTCTTTGTGATGTCGTTAGAGGCACAGCATAGGCAAGATGATAGTATATTGTTTGTGACACTTTAAACACTTGTAGTCAAGATGCAACACTTGCGGACAATATGCGACACTTACAACACTTGTAATGACGACATTTGCAACACTATCGAAGTGAGTAATTTTGAGGTGTAACAGATTGCCCCCCAAAGTAGGAAGTTAGAATACGATGATGACTGAAGTACTTTGTAGAATTTTTCGAACAAGGGTATGGATGCAGAGAAATCGTAAGAAGCTACACACAACCATCAAACAAATATTATGACATGTTTCAAAACCCAAGGCAGACATACCTATTCTTGAGTGATAAATACTTTTTAGGTATGGCCGCCATAAAATACACTGCGGATCCATAATTATATTGACAAAATGGTATAGCCATTGCAGATACAATGTGGATCTATACTTCTATGACCTGAACTGATCGTAGCCACGAAGAATACACAGTGGATCTATGAGATGACAAGACATAGCCACAACCAATACCAAGTGGATCTATGTAACAGTATATGTGTCATAGTTCAAAAGAACTCCTTCGCAATCTGGAAAAAGTATACATAAGAGTGAAAACTCAACCCAGGGTCTTCTTACCAATCCCGATGTAGTACAAATCTAACCATGTGAATAGATGTCCTGATTTCAAACATGGCAGAAACCACTTGATTATCGATCAATGATGTAAATTTTTAACAAGCGCGAGGGGGATCACCATTGATGTCAATGATTCCCAAGGTACTCTAGTACATCCCGACGAATGTGAATGAATGAGCTGAATTTGAACATCCATGGAATCATCCAATCAGGGGTCAATTATGTAAACCCATTGTCGGACACGAGGAGGCCTACCATTGAGGCATGCAGGTCCCAAGGTACTAACTGGTTTCTAAGTCTAGCTCCTGGATAATGTTCTAAAGTCGAAAGGAATAGACTCGTCGAAGGAGGGCCTTGATGTGTCCCCCATCAATGACACAAAACAAACATAGAGATGTAATTGGTAGATCAAATGAACATGGACTGACACGGGTATTGAAACAGGATATTTGTGATGGCTAACTCTTGAGGCAAATACTTCCCTTGAACACTGAGGCACAATAGCAGAAACTTGACATGGACCAAAACACGATAATGCAGTGGATGCTGTGACTTTCATTAAGTGACCCAAAGGAGTAAAAGAAACTCAAAGAATTGGCTCAGTGTAGAGGTTCAGTGGATTAAAATGCATGCAAAGACAAAGTTCCATGTTCAAGGGCGACCGTAAGAGCTACTGGTAGTGTTCTCAAAAAACTGCTCGGCTTGCTTCTTTCAATTTTCCCCCATCCAGATAGACGAGTACCTATTTTTAATTTAATGAGCTTGAGGAGGGTAACACATGCTCGATATGACTCACCTTTGATAAGTCCCTCTTCCTTTGTTTAACGAACTTTAAGAAGTAAGGGTTCAGTCCCATATGGGCCCTTCAATGTATGATCGTTTAACGAGTCTAGAGAAGGTAAAATCGATGGTTTTTCATATTTAGAGAGTCTGAAAACAACTTAAAGATGACTCCAATGTTGTCCTTTTTCGTAATGTTAGTCTTGCGAGGCCAAAAAAGAGATAAATTATCACTCGAAAGACGTCCTTTCAAACCTTTTAATGAGTGGGAAAGGAAGCAAGACCACTCGACAATCTTTTCATGTTTAGAGAGTCTGAAAAGAGCTCAAAGAAGACTCCAAGGGGTTCCTTTTTTGTATATCCATGCGGGTGTGAAAAAGAGATAAAAGTTTACCCAGTTTCATTCTCATGTATTTACGAGAACGAGAAAGAACAAAGACTAAGATCGTTATGCCCCCAGCTTGAAATCTAGGGGATTAACTCTAGAATGATCATCAAAGGCTGGAGACATGCCCTCCAATCTTCAATTCATTCATCGACTTTGAGTTTGTCACCAATTTATCTACTAGATGGAGAAAAAGGATAAGAGTGGATGAAATGAAGGTTCAAGAGAGGTGACTGTTTCATTTTTTAACAAGCTTGATACAGGAAACATAACTATGGTCAGGGCTCCGGGTTCAATCCCCAGATTGTTGTTTCATTTTTTAACGAGCTTGCGACAGAGAGGAAAACTATGCTCAAAGATTTTGTTTCATTTTTTAACGAGCTTGCCACAGAGAGGAAAAACTATGATCGTGACCTATGTTTCATTTTTTAATGAGCTTGCTATAGAGAAGAGAAACTATGCTCGTGACCTTTGTTTCAGTTTTTAATGAGCTTTCTACAGAGAAGATAAACTATGCTCATGACCTCTTCTTGATCATGGCTTCCAAGAAAATAACGCTCTGAAAAGACACCACTTCAAGGGACAAAACTCAGTCATGGATTCCAAGAGATCTTCACTGGATGGAATACAATCACTCTAGAAGGAACACATGTCGAGGGTCACAACAGGGGTAAGGAGACCATGCTCCAATAGCCCTACCGAAGAGATCACCATGTCAACTACCAAATCCAAATCATCGGAAGTTGAAGGCATGGGAGATGATAGAAAATTGACATTAGGAGGGGAGATAGAGTGTATATATTCTCGAATTTCTTCGAGAGGGGGAAGAAAAGAGGATCGAGGATGGTTATCATCCCAAGGTAGCTCATCAATTCTCAACATTTCCATAATAGATTCATCTGAGGGAAAAATTGGGGAAATGTAGTCGATCATAGATGACAAGGCACTTAAACAGGATGGCATCGAGTAACTGTCAGGTGCCAATAGATGTTGGCCATCCAAAGAAGGAGAAGCAGATTGGATAGAAACGTATGATGTTTCAGCTGGACTAAGTGGCACAATGTCACCTAGTGCATTGAATTCCAATGGACTAGGTACAATCCAAGGGTGAGATGATTCCAAAGATTGATAAGCCATGGTCGAAATCATATCGACGGTGGCAATATGATGTGTAGTCGGTGGAAGTGGTGTAGGGAAGGTAACCATAAGGCTAGAATCTTTCAAAAATCCAACACCAACGCTTTCATACGTGATCTTGTGGTCTCCCAAGAAAGGAATGTTGTTGGTAGAGGGAGCATAAGCATCGATTGTGCAAAAATCTAACTGATCAACAATGACAATTTTACCTTGATGGGGAAATTGTACACATTGAAAGAATGATGAGGCAATGAAATTCATAGCATAAAACCAACTTCTTCCAAGCAACAAGTTGTAATCGAGGGGAGTATTGACCACCTCGACATCAATAGTGACAGTTTTTCCACCCAATTGGATGGGCAGGGACTCTAAAATCCCATGGGGATGGAAACCTCGCCCGTCAAAGGCGCGTAACATCATTGGGGATTTTTTAAGTGAGGGTGATTTTAAAATTTTCCAACATGCTAAAGACATGACACAAGTAAAGGCTCCCTCATCCAAGATGGTTCAGTGGATTTGTTGATTGTGAACAACAACATCAACTTGGAAAGAAAGTTGATGGGAGAGTCAAGATGTATAATTGTCCAGGTTAAACATGATATGGTTGGACGACTCAGGATCAACAAAACCAATAGCGATCAATAGCATTCTACGTTGACTAGGGCAATGTTGTAGAACTTCTAACGCAGACATAACACACGGTGCTTGAGCCAAATCGTCAACAATGTTGTAGTTCTGGGCAACACGTGAACTAGGATTAAAGGTAGATTTATGGATAGTGCTCTTAGGAGGGCGTAATATAGAGTTGAACATAGGTTTATCAATCTGAAGTGGTCCAGACGGAGGATTAACCGCTGGAGGAATAACGGAGGATGACGATGGATCCGGTAAAGTACCGGTACCGTTAGTGACCTTTCCTTTGTTAGGGTTACCTGGTGTGTCGTATGTATTAGAGAGAGTGGTCAAATTAATCCCATTAAACATATAAATATGTGCACTCATCGAGGCCTCATCATGAGGATGGCTAGAACTGCCCCCAGGAGAGGGGGTTTGAGCAACCATGGATTGTTGTTGTGGAAAAGGCTGAGTAAGAACAACAAGTTGTGAATTTCCCGAGAAAATTTTGGCCACTTCATTGCGATGTGGACAGTCTCGAGTGTATTGATCATCACCACAAATGATACATGGGAATTTCAATTTCTGTTGTGGTTTCTTTTTGATAGCAGGTGTTTGAGCTTGATTTTTTGGTTGTTCATTGTTATTAGTATTTTTTTATTTATTTTTTGTCTTCTTCTTACCTCTGGATTGTTGTGAAGGGTCAGATTGAACTACATTCACCTCAGATATCTGAGTTTGGGGAGAGGGAGAGGAGAGTGTGGTCGAGTGGGAATTAGATTGAGTTTTGACGGAACCGATAACACCATTCGCATGAGATGAGGATGATGGCTTGGATGGATCAGTATTAGCTCGAGAAGAATTTGGAAGCAAATCATACAAAGTAACAAATTGTGAATAAACCAAATCTAAGTACTGAGCCCGAGTGATGGTTTCTTCCTCAGTGACCACACCACCCATAGCGACATCGCGAGTGATTGGGGGTAAAAGTGATTTAGTGAACCATTCCGCCAAAATGTGCTCCAACTGCTTTGTTCCAATTGTGATTCACCACATAAATACTTTTTAAAAAGTTGATGCAACTTTTGAATGGAAACAATGTGTAATGTGAGTCGAGTGTTGATAACTTTGCCTCTATATTTTAATCGAATAATAATAAGGAAACTATAATTGTGGTAAAACTTCTTCAGTAATACATGAATACTTATGTAGTTCAAATACTACCCAATGTGAATGCTTGTGGTAGAACTTATGAGGTAATGCGTGAATTCTTTTGCAGTTAAAACACTTTTCTTGTGTAAATATTGTGGTGTGGGAATACTTGTCTCTAGTGCATGAACACTTCTATCTATGGTGTGATGCATGAATACTAATTTGTGTTTGGTGCGCATGGGAGATCCAATGTCATCTACGTGAGATTTTGATCTCTCTCATTAGAGTTATGGGAACCCTAGTTTTGATTTTCTTGAACTGTGGGAACCCTACCATCCAATCGTAGATTTTAACTTTAGAAGTCTCGGAGCTATGATAACCCTAAACCATCTTGGATTTGTGGCCATATCATTATGCGGATTTAAGAAGCAAGTTATGACATTAAACTGAGACTCTGATTGAATAAGACTAGGGAGGAATTATCCATGCTAAACTTGAGCTCTGACTACTTGTTTAATTTATATTCACTCTATTTCCAATAAGTACAATTTACTATGTACCAAAACTTTCAAGTGGATACCTAGCAAAGTAGCACTAGATAGTCTTTGCAAATATATGAGAGAATCCAAGCTTCAAACAGAGTAGATAATGCTTGATAATAAATTTAGATCCTTTGAAGGCAAGATTCATAAACAATTAGACAATACCATATTCAGGTTGGAGACTAAAAAAAGGGGAGATTAGATTACAAGAAATAGAAAATAAAAGCCAAGAAAAGAAACAATCAACCCAATAAGGAGAGGTCAATAATTAGAAAATCTTAATATGATGAACAAGATTAAAGAGCTTTATAACAATTTGGCCCTAAATAGTTTGGTAGGTAAATTGGATATCAAACCCATCAAAGAGGAAATGAACAAGTTTATAGAATTATACCAGGAGGGAAAGAAAAATCCTTGAGCCTCATAATTTTCGGCTTAAACGAGAAGAAAGGTTAGAACACACTAGCACTAGTCAAGGAAGAACTACAAAATAAATTACAAATTTAAGGAACTTGTATCATAAAAGCAAAGAGGCAGGGAAAAATAATTCAGCATAAAGATAGGTTAATTCATGTTAAAGTAAGCTCTCATAAATGAAGACCTCATTCCAGATAACCAAGCTAAATTAAGAAACAAAGCTAGAAAAGAAGAAAAATGATCAATAATTAGGAAGATAAAAGTTATTATTAAAGATAAAGACGAAAAAACAAATAATAAATAGGAATTTATCCTCTCTTCAAATTGTCACAAATTTCCACAGTGGATAGGATGCCAAAAATAACACATTATACCTTAGGGTGTACATACCTATGAGATTTTCATACAATAGGGCGTTCTCTTTGAAAAAATGCGAATCACATCCCTTCCACGGTGCGTACTTTCACTTTGCTTAGATCCCAAAACTTTGGTATCCTCTCCTATTTTGGGGTGCTCTACTTCCACTCCTATCACACAATTGCAACACCTCACATCATCCCATGCATGGGAGGTAAGGAAAATATGCATTGCATTGGAATTCCAAAATAGAAACTCTCTAAAAATCCGTCGACACTTGGAAGTGATTTTGTAGTTTCAACAATTTCATAAATTTAGAAATACTAAAATTTATCAACAATCCAATAAATTTAGAACTTCATAAATTTAGAAATACTAAAATTTATCAACAATCCAATAAATTTAGAATAGATGGTTTTCACATATTAATCTCTTATGTAACGTTCATTTATTGTTAATAATTCACCCATTGTGAATCTCGGGAAAAAAACTCGTGATAAATTACGAGTAATCATTATTGGATTTAGGGACTAAATGTCGAAACCCTGTCATTGTCATTGTCAATAAAAAATTAAGAGAATGAATGAAGTGGTGAAGGGAGAGAGGGTGTGTGTCATAACACCATAGTTTTCTCAAATATTTTTCTCGACTTGGAGCACCCAAGTCGTCTGGCTCATGTGGTCATGTAGCACTGCAGTTTTTCAGACTAAGTGGCTATACCAACCTGAGCTTACTTTACTTGGACTATGCCTCTTCACTCAGAGCATGCCCATAACTAATACCTGAGTGAAAAATGAGTTGATTCACACACTCCTACTCTATGTTAACCGAACTAGGTGCACGCCCACTAATTCCCTATCTTGTGGAAACACTTAAATAATCTCAACAATTCATACAAATTAACT